>OY829506.1:878787-1161287 GCA_963691665.1 Clepsis dumicolana
TACTTTTGTGCACGAAATAATATTAGTTTACAAGTCGATTTGTTCAATGGGTACGTTTTGTTTTCTATATTATTTTTTTATGATATGAAAAAAATTAAATTTAATAAGTTCATAAATTGTAGATACTACACCGCGCCTTATGATTGTAATACGTACCTATTAATGTTTAGTACACCCTTCACTTCAGAAATGCAAATCAGAACTCCATCATCATTTCTTCATCACATAATTTTCTTTGATCCTGTAACCAGGGCGTCAATAATTTCCGTGTCAATTCATGTCATGGCCAGCACTTTTTTACGTCTCACTGCACGGGCTTCCTCTCAAAATAAGACGGCTTGGGCTATGGTTCCCAAGAATAACACACAGCATAATAAAGAACACTAGTCATAATTATCATCCAGTAGTAATAGCTAATGAGATCGTGAAATCAATAAATATTATCTATACCTGTAAAACAGTTCCGTGACTGACTGACTGACTGACAGACAATGGACAGCGTAAACCACTGGACCTAGAGACTTGAAATTTCGCAAACATTTTTTATTTCGCAAATTACTTTGAACATCTTACCAAGAAGGGATTTTTCGAAATTCCCACGGGATAGGGAACCAGCCCGTTTTGAAATATTTCACGGGGCAAGGCCTCGGGGCATAAGCTAATATTATTATAATTATAAAACTATTCCGTTACTGACTGACTGACAGACAACGCACATCCAAATCCCTTGGCCGAAGGCTGAAATTTTGCAGAGATTGCCTTTATGATGTAACAAGCGGACGGATTTAGTGAAATTCCCACGGGATAGAGAATAATCGGGGTAAGCATACGAAGTCGCAGGCAAAAGCTAGTCCTGAAAAAAATCCCATAAATGATTAAGTTTAATGACCTCTTCTGATACCTCGAGATACTGCCTTCAGCAGTCTTACCCTCCAAGGAGAAGCCATTGAACGCAACCCGACTCTACATACCATAACCATAAACAGCTATCGAAACCGAAACCGTTAAGGTAACTCCCAACTCCCTCGACAAACTAACGAACGGCTCGGAATACACCCCCAGTGCTCACAAATAAATTTTTATTGCCAGAATTCATGCTCACACACTGGTACATTTTTGTTCCGCTATTTCTGACCGAATGAGAATTGCTGCTTATGCCTTTTAAGGTTCGTAACTCGAAAGGAATTTAACAACTTAGAAAAGCTGAAAAACCTTTTTTTTTAAAGGCAATTTTTTTTTACATTTATACCCACACCATGGGGTACGGGAGAGCCTGCACACTCTTGCGAAGCAATTCAATGGTGTGTGAAGTTCCCAATCCGCACTGGGCCCGCGTGGGAATGGGAACTATAGCCCAAGCCCTCTCATTCCGAGAGGAAGTCTGTGCCCAGCAGTGGGGCTTAAAAAAGGCTGGTGATGACTCGATGAAGTGTTCATCATTAACTAATCTAGCCAACTTAAAATTAAAAAAAAAAAACAGAAAATCCGACTGCAATTTCGGGAAACAATATACCCTATGTCATGCCCCCAACTGAGAAGAATCCAGTGACACCTCATACGTTGAAATCCGTCAAACGACTTAGGCTGGAGAGCGTGACAAAGAATTAGACATACATACATACGACATACATACGCTCGGGTCATTGAGATCACTCGTCTCGCAGCCAAGCAGTAGCTAAATAGCTGCTAAATAGCAGGCTAGATACAAATCTAGGCACCAGGCTAACTGTACGGTACCTGACTAGAAGACTCATGGCGGTTTTTAGGGTTCCGTACCTCAAAAGGAAAAAACGGAACCCTTATAGGATCACTTTGTTGTCCGTCTGCCTGTCAGTCTGTCTGTCTGTCAAGACCCTTTTTCTCTGGAACGCGTAGAGGTAGCATGCTGAAATTAATATCAAATACTCAAGCCTGCGGTCCCTTGTAGCTGTGAAAAAATCAACCTTCTAAGTCAACGCAATAAAAATATAAAGGCTGTTTCCATACAAATTGCCGTACTCCAAAAACCTGAAAGGTACTTCCAGTTATCCTAGACAGTTGAAATTTGGTACGAAGGTAGCTCCACAACCACTCAGAAAATTCTCAAAATCTAAAATTGTTTATGTCTGTAGATTTCACAGACCCGATACAGGATGACCCCACACTGCGTACTTTTTGCTTAGGAGAAGGGCTCTGTTAACACTGAGGGTCGAGCACGACTTTACGAATGCTGCGTAACGTAAAATCGAATAGTAAACGTTGTCGTGTTTGTATGACGTTTGGAACAGTGCCCTAAGCACGACTTGTCGAATCCTGCGTCACGTAAACTCGAATAGTAAACTATAACGAGTTTGTATGACGTTTGGAACAGCGCCCGCCCGTGAGCGTATTTGGAACTAAAATTTTGTATGAGATTTCTCGATCTCGATACGATAACCGTAACGTAACGCAGGATTCGACAAGTCGTGCTTAGGGCACTGCGCACGCCCGTGAGCGTATTTGGAACTAAAATTTAGTACGAGGTTTCTCGATCTCGATACGATAACCATAACGTTACGCAGCTTTCTTAAAGTCGTGCTCGACCCTCTGGACTCTTAAAACACTTTTAAAAAGCAGGGAAATCTTTGTATGGAACCCTCGAGCGCGAGTTCGACTAGCACTTGTCCGGTTTTTTTTACATGACAAAAGCAGATTTTTGTAAAATCCTTTATTAATAAGTACATCACTTATTAATAAAGTCTTTTATCGGGATTACATGGGTTTTGTTTGTTTTTTAATTACTTCGACGAGGTGTTTATGGGACGAATAAAAACAGCCCCAAACAGATTGCAGATTCATTTTGACGACTTGTTTTATGATGTCACACCCGGGTCACACCCTTTTCTCGGCATGTGAAACGTGTTCACAAAAAACAGGGGTGGTATAAAAACTTTGATTTTGTGATTACAAGTGGTCATGTTTGTTATTTTGCCATGCCATGAGGTCCGAATACGAATCCTCCGAACCGAGTAGTAAACGTTATCGAGAAATTTGTATGACGTTTGGAACAGCGCCCGCCCGTGAGCGTATTTTGAACCAAAATTTAGTATGAAGTTTCTCGATTTCAATACGTTAACGTTACGTTACGCAGGATTCGAACATTCGTATTCGGGCCGCAGAGCGTCTCTTGTAAATTTTTACACAAGAAAACGTCTAGATCGTGTTTGCGTAGTATCAAATACGTTGTCCATTTGCCCATAGTTTTTGAGACGTAAACGCGAACGCGATCGAGACTTTTTTTTTATAAAAAATCACACTATAGGCTCAGTGCCCTTAGTGTAATCAAAAAGCACAAAATACGTCTCTATCGCGTTTGCGTTAAAGTGTCAAATAATATGAGAATTGTTAAACGCGAACGCGATCGAGACGTATTTCTTGGCCTGGTCGGCGATTACACTAGGCGCTCTGTTTACAATGCATTCATCAACGGATATTCTAAAAGTATGCTTTAAAAAACCCTTAGAAGAAAAATGTAAAATAATCCTCTAAAATAATGATAAATAAATAAAATAAAATAAAATGCGTTTATTTCGGACAATAGAAACTAAAGCCTAAAGTTTTATCGCCTAGCACTAAGCAGCAGAAATATAAAGTCGGTGCGGTGCGAGCGGAATATTCTTTGAATGAAGCATGAATCTTTGAATGAATAAACGCATTTTATTTTATTTTGTATATTTTATTTATTTTATTTATTTATCATTATTTTAGAGGATTATTTTACGTTTTTTTTTCTAAGGTTTTTTTTTTAAGGCGGTTTTACTTTTTTGTTAAAAGATTTTTATTTCACAATTTTACGTTGATTTAACATTTTCTGAATTATCCTCCAACTCCTAACCGTTAAGGAGTTGTACCTTCCATCATCAGCTCATCAACATAAGATGATGACTACCGGACGCAAATACTTGAATAGCCTTAGAAAATATATGAAACACATGATACGTGCCTATAAAATTTGAGGGTTGCCCTCGATTTCCCTGGGATCCCATCATCAGATCATGACTTGGTGACAATGGGACCACCTCAGGAGTATACCCTTTCAAATATTTTTTGAACCTCCTCCTTTTTTTGAAGTCGGTTAAAAATGGACTGCCTGCAGAACTGAAATCGAAATCTTTCATCCACGATAGTTGATTGAATCAAGCTTTTCTGTGTGTAGGACTGTATTCATGATCTGAAAACAATTAATTTGCTTACCCGCGGAAACAGGTATGACATTGATGCAATATACCCCCACCTCCACTGCCACACGAAACAACACCTGATCATGTCACTTAGACCCAACTACCTATCTAATAATATGAAGTAAATTTTGTAACTACTACACTCATCATCATCATCACCAGCCTTTTTTACGTCCCACTGCTGGGCACAGGCCTCCTCTCAGAACGAGAGGGCTTGGGCTATAAGTTCCCACGCGGGCCCAGTGCGGATTGGGAACTTCACACACATCATTGAATTGCTTCGCAGATATGTGCAGGTTTCCTCACGATGTTTTCCTTCAGCGAAAAGCTCATAATAAATTACAAATGTAATTCCGCACATAAATTCCGAAAAACTCAGAGGTGCAAGCCGGGATTTGAACCCACGACACTCTGCTTGAGAGGCCATAGGTCAAACCACTAGGCTATCACGGCTTTTTCACTACCACGTCACTATCCTTTTATATCGGGTTGTTTGATACCTATTTATAGGATATTTGTCGGTTTGAGAAAAATAACGTGGGTAGATAGTCTGAAACGCGAAGTAAAAGAATCTGTTTTGTAGTCACCTGATGAATTAATGTAAGTTCCAACAAAGTACAAAGCTAGTTCAACTTGCTTCTGCAGTTAAATGAGTTCATTTTGACCGAGAGGTTCGCAACTTTGAAACTTTGGAATGAAGTCTTTCTAGTTTTCTGTCAGAAAAAGGAATAAGCCACCAAGAAGAGCATAACTTAAAGTCCTGTGTATTTTGCTTCAATAGGTACCTAAGTAGTGAAGCAAGAAATTAAAAAATGATATACTGTATTAATGACAAATTGATTTGCGAAATAGAAATATTAACAGGAAACTAACGTATAATGTAAATAGGTACCTGCATTTTGACGTGTATTCTGGCAATTCAAAAATTACAGTAAATGAAGTTTTCAATTTTATTTTCGAATCACTTTGTTGTCCATCTGTCTGTCAAAACCTTTTTACTCTGTAACGCGTTGAGGTAGCATGTTGAAATTATTACCAAATACTCAAACCTGCAGTCCCTTGAAACAGAAAAAATCAAATCTCTAAATCCACGCAATCAAAAGATATAGTAATTTAAAAGAGTGATGGAAACACTCTTTTAAATTACTGTATCTTTTGATTGCGTTGATTTTGAAATTGCCGTATTATAAAAACCTAAAGGGTACTTCCAGTTGTCCTAGATACTGGTTTTATTCGAAGTCGGTTTTACTTTTTTTGTTAAAAGATTTTTTTTAATTCACAATTTTATTTTAGAAAGAGTAGTCGGGCATTTTTAAAACACTGCGTGCCTTTTTTGCCAAAAAAGTGCAAATTTTTTCCATAGAAAATTTATTTGTCAGTTTTGTAACGGTCCATATAGAATGTTGTGTAAAAATGCGTCACAAAACTGACTAAAAAATGGGGGACACTTTTTTTATAATTTAAATAGATGGTCCTCGTGATTCTGAGCAGAAATAATCCAACATTTGTTAGGTTATTCAAAAAAAGTGAAAGGTACACAGTTTTCTGAAAATGCCCAGTCTCAGTGGCCACTTGCGGTATTCAACAACATCAAAATAATATTTCGCAAACATTATAATAATTATCTTTGTCTTCACACACCCCCTTCCTATTACAATTAGATTTACAAAATTAAATGCATATCTATGATATGTGCAAGGACTTTTTCGTAACGGCTCCAGAACCCTATTTCGGGCGTATCCGACACGCTCTTGGCCGGTTTTTGTAATAAGACCTTATCGTTTGTTTATAGTGGAATTTACGTCACAAACAAGTATTTTCGTCTGTCAAATGGAACTATTATTATTCAAAAGCCTTCAAAACGATCCTCATCAGCGGCAAAGCAAACATCTGAGCGTGTTTACGTTAGTTCAGCAGGCTCGGAATAATAAATCCATTAACATCTCTGAGGGTAACAAATAGTGTACATATGTGCGTTTTCGCAGCGGGCCTAATGTAATCAACGCGAGTGGGTACGGTCAGAATAACAATGGCGGCGCGCTGACGTCACGTGACGAAGTGGTTTTTCAGTTTTCTGTGGGATCACCTCACTCACGTATTGTACTCAAAGAAAAGACAAATCGAGTTTTATAAATAATCATTCATTACTGAACCAAATTTTTTTTAGTTATGACATTATTCACAGAAAAGCTTATGCCCTGTGTGGCTAGAAGCTTGTAAATTGCTATGGATATTAAAATCACCGTGTTTCTGTTTGAAATAAAATGGTTGAGTGCATTGAAGCAATAAAACTGCGCTGGTAAATCAGTACTTACATTTTACTGCAGGCTGTAAACAGGCCGTCAGCGTAACAGGAAATTCCTATTGCTATTCCATCCACCACTTAACTATCATCCTTAATTGAACGTTATAGTCACTTTTTCCTTCTTTTTAGGGTTCCGTGCTTCGTAAAGGAAAAACGAAACCCTTATGAGATTATTTTTATTGTCGGTCCATCTGTCTGTCTGTCCGTCTATCCGGCTGCCGATTTAAAGTAAATCAAACCTATAGTGTAGTTGGCATTGACTTAGAATCTTGAAATTTGGCACTGAAGCAAGGTCAAAGAAAAAAATCCAAAAAAGTGCTTGGAACCCTCAGTTTGCGAGTCCGACTAGCACTTAGCTGGTTTTTCTATAGTTATTTGTTTTTGTTTAAAAAAAACTTCCTGATTGAAATTATTTTTCTTCCTATATTTTATTGTATTTGTTGTATTGTAACATAATTTTGCGATATTTGGTCGTCAAATCATAATAAGATGAATTTAAAAAAGAGACATGATATTCGGCTAAGCAGACAAAACGCTGTTTTCTTTCAAATGGTTCCCATAACCAATGACATCAGTACTAAACATTATCTCGACATTAATCTGACGACCCGGTAAATATGATTTTGCTATCGCTACGCAAGCTCATGAAAATTAATGCCGCCACGGCAAATCGTCCCCGTTTACCTCGATAGCCTGCGGGAAGATTATTTTCCCAGCGATTAGAGGCTCGGAGCCCGCTGAGTTAACGCACGTCTCTCTAGTTTGGCTAATTCTTTAGACTATCGTCAGGTCCAATTTGGACTCTAGTTTGTTAGTTAAATGGGATGAAAGTAACGTTGATAAATGGTATGATTTCAGAGCTATACGTTGTAGCATGAAAGTCTGTTATTGAGAGTAATTAATGAAATTAGGTACCTAATAAAAACTAAACAAATTCATATCATGGGAAAATTTTAACACTATTAATATAAAAGTACAGTGAGACTCAATCATAGTGGAATAAACGGATCACTCACGTATATAAATCGATTAAGTCCAACAAGGTTTCAAACTAATTCGTAGCTAAGCTCCTCTGCTTATTTGGAACCCGAGTGCTAGCGAGGGCTCTAAAAAGTACGAGGGCAATATAAATTACTTAATACAAGGTGAAGCAACTGCACGCTTATATTTCGAAGTGAAAATTAGCAGTTTACTTTCCCGCCTTTTTTAATCCACTTCAAAAAAAGCAGGAGGTTCTCAACTCGTTGGAACATAATTATGAGTATCTTAATAAATATTTTTTAATTTATTTCTTTTGGTCTTCGAGTAATCGAGGAACATACATAAAAAAACCGACGAATTGAGAACCTCCTCCTTTTTTCGAAGTCGGTTAAAAATACTCTTTACATTTGGAATGTCACCGAAACATACCATATCAAGCGACGCGAATATTTTTCCACCTACGAGTGTTTTTCCATTTCATCACACGCAAACGATATTTCGTCCTGGGTGGCGAAGACAAGCCACTGGTTCGGATAGTGACATCCCATGCTCCGCTGACCTTAGTAGGGGAAGGTCAATCCTACAAATATTACAAATGCGAAAGTTTATATGTGGGAGAGAAAACGATTTTTGATCATATTTTGATTTCAAATTGTATAGTGAATAACCCTTTTTACCCGCCTAAGACCATTTCTATTCTATGACGTCATTTGTTTGTGTGTATAAATACTCTTTCGCCGGTTGGCGCCGGTCACTTGCCATCGAGCTGTCGTAATGTTTAGTGCAGATGCACTAAACATTCCCTATTGTCAGGTAAACTATAACTCTGTCCGTTATCATTCGAATATAATATTATTAGTTAGCAGGCTCTCTGCTTGATTGTGTTATTTTGGTGCGTATTTATTAAGGGAACAACTATTAGTGGCTATGTTAAGCTTCTTATGTGTAATAAGCCTCTATCTAATGTAAATTATATCCATTTGTTCAATTATTGCTATAGATAATGTGATTTGCTTTTACAGCTGTATGTATGACCACCCTCGGTTGTAAGTAAGTTATTTTTGCACCAATATTTAAATAAATGATATTACTGATTTTATGCTTGTTTGCCATTCATCTCCCACATATAAGGCCGAGAACGAGAGGACGGCGCCGAAGTAACAATGCATATACTTATCTACACACATACCATAAATCCCTTACAATGCGTTCAGAAACTGCTCTTCATTATTCCTGTCGCCAACAGTGCCCTAAGCACGACTTATCGAATCCTGCGTCACGTAAAATCGAATAGTAAACTATAACGAGTTTGTATGACGTTTGGAACAGCGCCAGCCCGTGAGCGTATTTGGAACTAAAATTTAGTATGAGGTTTCTCGATCTCGATGCGATAACCGTAACGTTACGCAGCATTCGTAAAGTCGTGCTCGACCCTCACCTCCAGCTATATGAGCAGCGCGCACGTGACGAGCCCAATTAAGTACCTAGAGTTGCACAAGTACATTACTTTTTGGTTACTGTGCCCTAAGCAGACTCGACAACGTTTACTATTCGATTTTACGTTACGCAGCATTCCTAAAGTCGTGCTTGACCCTCTGGGGGGCTAGCACGCGTGCCATTTTGTCGCTTGTCGCTCAGTGCGTCCTTCACTGATTCCGTCACTATGAAAGGGACGCACTGTGCGACAAGCGTCAAAATGGCGCGCCGTGCTACGTGAGCTGGTATAAATTTTAGAGTCACAAAAAAAAAACAAATGCTTATTTAAAAAAGCTATACATCTCCTGCTCAAATAAAACGTGCCAGTAAAGTGTTCTGGTTTTGCTGTTTTAATAATTACTTTTTACACTTGTTTCTAAAATGCGGTATTTTTTTTTTCTCTCTTAATCTTTTAA
This sequence comes from Clepsis dumicolana, assembly GCA_963691665.1. Classification (NCBI taxonomy): domain Eukaryota; kingdom Metazoa; phylum Arthropoda; class Insecta; order Lepidoptera; family Tortricidae; genus Clepsis; species Clepsis dumicolana. The sequence continues at coordinate 888,165 of OY829506.1, forward strand.
TGACAGAGTGAGGTTTCTTTGTGTAGTTTGTCTGTGGTTGCGTATTGTAAGAGCTAATGTAACTTGTTTTTAGAAAAAAGGACTTTGTGCCAAGTTTCTTGCGGCGCATTCTTCTTGGCAATCATGGTCTTTCCGAAAGCGCTGGTAGACTCAAAAAAATGACGTGTAAAAGAGCATTCAACTGCCTATTTGCAGAATAAAATTTTGAATTTTGAATTTTTGAATTTTTATAAGATACACTTCTAGCAGAACTAGCCTATGCCCCGCGGCTTTGCCCCCTGAAATATTTCAAAATGGGCTAGTTCCCTAACCAGTGAGAATTACGAAAAACCCTTCTTAGTGCATCTCTACTCAAGGATGTTTGTCAAATTTCAAATCTCTATGTCCGGTGGTTTAGGCTGCGCGTTGTCTGTCAGTCAGTCTCGCTACTGTTTTATAGGTATCGATAAGTTCCTATCAGTAACTTGTAACCTACTATATCTTTTTGATTATAGTGAAATAAACGGATCACTCACGTATGTCAGTCGAGTATAGCCCGACAAGTTTTGGATTAATCCGTAGTCCTTCCTCTGGGAGCACACGCCACGCCAGTGGCGAGACTTAAACTGCGCGCCGCGGCTCTGCTCGCGCGGCTGCTCGGCGCAGCTGACGGCGGCTCACAACTACCCTCGTTTTCATCGTCATTTTTATTATTGTCAAAAGTAGGGTAGCACACTACACTGATCACATCACTTTGTAAAGGCTCGTTCACACTAGCTGTTGACGCAGTATTCAACACAGTTTTCCAACTCGGGGGCACTGACGATCCACTATCACGGTTGATGGTTGTATTATTCTGTGCAAATAAAAAAGTTCGAAGTTTGCACGCTTGAATTATGCCGAGCCAAATGAGTGCCAATACAGACAGTGCCATTATATCGTATGTTTATATTAGAATAGGTTTTGTTTACTCGTAGAACCCTTTGAAGTAGTCCCGAGTCTTAAAAGGCGTACTCGATTATTGAATATTGATATAGGTCTCAAAGCATTGTAATAATTTCATAAAGGTTTCTTTGCTGTTCAATGTCTTATGATATTTGTTGAAGCTACGCCTTGATGTTTGTCTATATCGATATGATCAATATGCTCAATTGAGCGGAATAAAGGAAAATTGGCCAAGAGAAGGTCGAACCATCCTCAATGTAGGGTTCCGTAGCCGTTAGGTACTACAAGGAAATGTGGTACAGATGAAAACAGTGCGATGAAACACTTACACAGTCTCAGCATGTAAAAATACGATGTGAAAACGTGCACCAGCAAAAGAGCGTATCTTCATTGCACTTACGTCTTTTGTAAAGTCAAAACGTTATATCCGACCATGTCGAATAGATGCTTACTTACTAGCTTGGCGCAGTGACCCGAAGTGCATCTTGGCTTCCGACATCAGACTACGCCATGCTTTGCGGTCTTGGGCCACCTCTTGCCAGCCATTGACCCCGAGGTCCGAAAGATCTTTATCGACTTAATTATGTCGAATAAGTAATTATATTGATTTATAGCCATTCTTGAATGGCATCCGCGGACTTGGAGACGAGCTGTCGGTAGGCCTCCAACAAGATGGAGCGACGACGTGGTAAAGATCGCAGGATCGCGGTGGATGCGGAAAGCACAAGACCGGTCTGAGTGGAGAGCCACGGGGGAGGCCTATGTCCAGCAGTGGACGTCTTTCGGCTGACATCATGTTCATGATGATGATGATAGCCGCGATAGCCCAGCGGTTTGATTCTGAGTTTTTCGGAATTTATGTGCGAAATTACATTTTGTGATTTATCAGTAACGCTAAATTTTCAGCGATGGAAAACTCGCGAGGAAACCTGCACACTCCTGCAAAGCAATTCAATGGTGTGTACGAAGTTCCCCATCCGCACCGGGCCCGCGTGGAAACTACACCCTTATAAGCCTTCTCATCCTGAGAGGAGGCCTGTGCACAGCAGTGGGACGTAAAAAATCCTAGTGATGATGATGAAACTATAATTTGAAAATTGAAATGAACTTCGCCTGTCTTTTTTTAATGGCGTTAAAGTGAATAAATTACCAATCCAGCAAACTTAAGTCGAATCCATCTCCTAATCCCTATAAGATTCCTTTTGACGTAAACTACAGACAACTTGTATTACCTGCCCTCCACTGAGATGGGTAGTTTCACCCACTTACATACACAAATAGGAACCGACAGGGGTGTATTATGTTTCTTGTGAAAGGGTAGATACGGAATTAAACTGATTTGGAAGGATTGGGCGTGTTTCCTGCTCGGCTCAATTGAATTTGGACGTTGAAAAGCTATAGTCAAGGACGATAAAACCAAGAGGACTGCCAATGCTTCGCGTCGCGTTCTTGTAAAATAATGAGCTTGCTGTAGCAAGTTTAGGTCTCTGTACCATTAATGTTGTATGACACTTAGACCTCTGGCTAACACAATAGCGCCATCTATGAACTGAAAGAAAAAAACAATTTAGATGGCGCTATTGTGTTAGCCAGAGGTCTAAGTGTCATACAACATTATTGGTACAGAGACCTAAACTTGCTACAGCAGGCTTATTATTTCAAAGGAACCCGACATCGTATAGACACTGGCAGTCCTCTTGGTTTTATGGTCCTTGGATATAGTCAATGCGAAGTCTACTGCGAACTAATGCTACTAATATTTCAGAACGGAGATACGGCAACTGAATGACAGTTTTAATGGAAACTTATGGAACGCAATGACCGCCGTCCATGAGCCCACACGAGCCCACAACACGAAGGGAGTCATGGGTGCGTTTCCGTTCCTTAACACGTTTGCGGGCGGTAAGCGGCTATAGCTGTTATAACAATAGAAATTCTATATTATAACGGCTATAGTCACTTATTCTATAGGTAAGCTCGTTTTTCGGGGCACATTGCTCGCAGAACTGATGGCTGATGGGGTCAGAAGGTGGCAGGCCTCCAACAAGATGGAGCGACACCTTGTAAAGATCGCGGGACCGCGGTGGATGCGGAAAGCACAAGACCGGTTTGAGTGGAGAGCCTTGGGGGAGACCTATGTCCAGTAGTGGGCGTTTTTCAGCTGCAATGGTGATGACGATGAATAAATTAATTAAAACTGAATCATAAAGAGAATTCAAGCAGTATCCATTCCAGTGTTAAGCAGAACAAAAAGCGACTTAAATAATAATTGCTCATTTAAGCGCAACAAAGCTCATTTGGAATGTAATCCGTTCGAGATTAATCGCTGACGAAGCTTTTCTTTTAACTTAAAAGCTGCGGACAAAAGCTTTGTGACTCTCACAGCTGAACTCGAGATAGGTATTATAACAAAGCAGTGCTCTTATTAGTGGTATAAGAATTGGTGCTAATGAGTTTTGATTTATATACTTCCCTATTCGCCGTTCACGGAATAACCATGGTTGTTATTCTGTAAAGAATAAATTCACAGCTGTGCTTGACGGCGAGCGCAGCGTCGAGACAGCTTTGAGGTCTACTATGAGAAAATTGCTATTCTCTAACGTCATTTTCTCGTCGGCGAAGTCTAGACTGGAAGCTGTTTTCTAAGGCAAGTTAGGGTTTGAAATAAAAGGTAGCATAAAAGTCACTGGAGTCGCGACGTTCGTCCCGTGGCCGTTCAAGGCGATATTATATAAAATCCAATATCATAATCATAGGTACTTAATAAACATTTCGGGAATTAATCACGACATAAATTACTGGTTCTTCTGTTTAGTCAGATCAATATTTCATTTTCTCACCTCAACTTAGCAATCTTTTACGCTTTGGCGATTAAACTACGCGTTTGAGCACATTTTGACTAGCCTTATTTCTATTGACACACTCGTTACTGGATAGCGGTGTCCCACTTGTGAATAAAAGTGTCGCCTTAATTTAAAATCTCAGTTGTTCATTTGACTAACTGCGAAAGTATTCGTACAAAAGCATCTATTTTTAATATCTCCATAATCAGGGGGGCGAGCCCGATCCGGCTAAATAAAGATTAGCCCGCCATTAATCCTTTCCGTTGAAATTTTCATGCTCTATTTGAAGGGTTTAAATGGATTTCACCCTTTGTTATTACAAGGGCTGGACCCTTTTATCTATCCGTGATGATTTTATAGGTTGATGATGTGGTTCTGGAGCCGATGTGCGGCTGATTAACAATTAGTACAACTGTTCAGTGTTCATTTCTATTAATTCTTGGAACCGGTGTGAAGTTAGCGGCCAAAACTTGGCGGCGGATTATTGGCCAACTGTTGGCCAACTATTTGCCAACTATTTAGCCGCTAACTTCACACCGAAATTGCCCTACAAAATGAATAGGTTCTGTTAAGAAACCGTCAAAACTCCTCAAGGAATAAATTAAAAATAACAATGAAAAAAGAGGAAGAATTCACGAAGATAAATGTTTCTTCAGAAACATTTTTTTGAAAATTATTTGACTAACATGTGTGTGTTGCATTAGCAAGTGTATGAAAGTTGTAGTCTAGATGTGATTTAAGTTTTAGGAATATTACCGGTTCAATAAAGTGTTTACTTACTTACTTACTTATTTTGCCGTGAGCACGGAAAGTCATGTCTCATAAAAATAACGAGAGAAACGATTACTATTCTATTAGTCATCATCATCATGTCAGCCAAAAGACGTCCACTGCTAGACATAGGACACCTCCAAGGCTCTCCACTCAGACCTGTCTTGTGCTTCCCGCATCCACCGCGGTCACACGATCTTTACCAGATCGTCGCTCTATCTTGTTGGAGGCCTACCGGCAGCTCGTCTCCCGGTCCGTAGACGCCATTCGAGAACCTTCTAACCCCATCGGCCATCAGTCCTGCTAGTAATGTGCCCCGCCCACTGCCACTTACGTTTCGCAATTCTTCGGGCTATGTCGGTAACCTTAGTTTTACTGCGGATATCATCAGCGCCCACGTCTTAGATCCGTAAGTCATCACCGGCAACACACACTGATCAAAGACTTTTGACTTCAAACACTGCGGTAATTCTATCAGCCATAGATTAAAGTAATACATTACTATTGTAGTTAAAATAACAAGCAGAAATGGTGCGAAACGAAACTTGGAGCTACTGGAAAGTTAATCGTACGAACGTATGTACCTACCTATTCTATTTTCGCGAGTCCAATATAGTTTTTCAAGTTTGAAAAATGGGAACAAGAAACTTTTGCTGGCACAGCGCTTTGCTTTCAGGAAATGCTTTTTGTCAAGATGATTTAGTCCAAAGCAGACTTTTTTCATGCGTCAGCTAACCTTGATCAAAATAGTTTTTGTTGTCCATCTATTGCTGGCATTTCGCTTGGCAATATTGGACCGATATTCCGGTCACCTCTCTAATAGTTTTTCACCTAATGGACGAAGAAATGACAAAAATTTTGGCAAGTTTGGCCTTGTGAAAAAAAAAAGATAGACGTTGCTTCATATCAGGAGGTGAAAGAAAGCATTTTAAATTGGAAAGCACGGACCGAAGGGTGTTCCGTGTAGGAACAAGGATGACTTTTTTAAATACAATTTATTGAAGAAAAAGCTGGGTAAGAGATTGTAATTAAAATGTAAAATAATACTGCAGCGAAATTCCTACTTATATAAAACGAAACTAACTTGTCAAAGTGTCAACTCAGTGTGAACTCGTTGGAAAAACTCCTCATCCGAATTCACACGGAAATTATTTACCTACTTTGCATGAACTGCAGTTCAGAAGGTACGAAACTACAGATACGTCAGCGGAGCCACTTCTTACGAAAATAAGCTGATTTATAATGCGCTCTTTATCAAGTACCTACTCTACACAGAAACCTTTGAAATGTCTATATTAACAATTGTTCCTAATTTATTTTAATTTAAAAAACCGGCCCAGAGCGTGTCGGACATTTAAATGGGATTTTTTAAAGTAGGTATGGCTCACGCGTGAAAAAAAATCATCCCGTTTATGTGAGTGGAGGTATCTACCACAAAAAAAAAAATTACTTGATTCTGTCTACCAGTATGTCCAAACTAAAAACGCACATTAAATTATGGTAACAATAATTCTTTTTTATTTCACAGATGTAAAAAAAAACTAACCTCACCCTGGGAATAAATGTAAAAAAAACATTCCGTATTTTTATGATGGCAACCAAAAGAGTACTTAAACGACAAATAATGATTCCTAAGTAACACTTTAAAATAAAGAAACACCGTGAAATTTTACACTTTACATAATTTTTCTTTCATATTTGTTTAAAAACTTTGAAATAGTATAAGAAGAATTTATTAATTTGAAAAATAAAGGAACGCCTTCATAGAGCAAGACATTGTGTCTACAATATTTAAGGTACTTTTCCTCCTCGTGGCATAGCCGTGGGGCACCCTGTAGGTATATATTTGTATTATTATGACTGTGAGTGAGGAGCGTGTTTATAGCAGCACGTAATTCGAAACGTGCTGAGCATACTGTTTGTGCAAATAAAAGCAACCGTAAACGCATATTATTACTATGATGAAAACAGTAATAAAGTTATCTAATGAACACAGAGCCTAAAGATTTAAAAATATACAATACGTCTGCAACATAATATACTCGTATGTATATTATGTTGCAGACGCCGAAAAAAAAAAGCTTGTTGAAAAAGCCGTGACAGCCTAGTGGTTTGACCTATGGCCTCTCAAGCAGAGTGTCGTGGGTTCAAATCCCGGCACGCACCTCTGAGTTTTTCGCAATTTATGTGCGGAATTACATTTGTAATGTATCATGAGCTTTTCGATGAAGGAAAACATCGTGAAGAAACCTGCGCACACCTGCGAAGCAATTCAATGATGTGTGTGAAGTTCCCAATCCGGACTGGGCCCGCGTGGGAACTATAGCCCAAGCCCTCTCAGTCTGAGAGGAGGCCTGTGCCAGTGCCAGTGCACTTCTGGAAGTGGGACGTAAAAAAGGCTGGTGATGATGTACCTGTAAAATAGACAGCCGGTGTAATTACGGGCACAAGAGGCATTTCATCTTAGCTATCTAGGTTGGCAACGCATCTGCAAACAGTGCAAACCCATGGGTTTGTGGGTGTCTTACGGGCAGCGATGATCACTTACCGTCAGGTGACCATTTGCTCGTGCCTTCCATGTCGTATAAAAATAAATACTGACATGAATGACACACACATACACACACACACACACACCTCTGGGGTGTTATTCTCTAAAGCTGGGTCCACACTTGTTATCATCCTGGCGACCACGATCATGCATTATCTTATCGAGCACGCATAACGTACGAGGGCTGTTTGATAAGTACCCGTTTATGGAAAAAAATTTTTTTTTTGTATATATGCATTTATTTTTCTACGTAGTCACCTTTTAACTCTATACATTTATTCCACCTATACTCAAGCTTCAATAAACCATCCAAAAAGTATGATTTTGGAAAGTCATTAAAATAGGCGTCTGTGGCGGCAATGACTTCGTCATTTGATCTAAATCGCTTGTCACCGAGCTATTTTTTTAGATCGGGAAACAAAAAGAAATCGCATGGGGCCAAATCTGGAGAATACGGGGGGTGAGACAATAGTTCGTAGCGTAACTGTGCTAATTTAGCCGTCACAACTCTGGATGAATGAGCCGGGGCGTTGTCGTGATGAAACAGTACTTTTTCCTTTTTTAAATGGGGTCGTTTGTCCTTCAACACGGCGTCAAATTCATCCAATAAATTGGCATAGTACTGCCCTGTTATTGTTTTTCCCTTTTCTAAATAGTCAATATGTATAATACCCTGCGAATCCCAAAAAAACGGTCGCCATGACCTTTCCAGCCGATGGGACGGTTTTTGCTTTCTTTGGAGCAGGTTCACCCGGTAAAATCCACTGCTTCGACTGCTTTTTCATTTCCGGGGTGTAGTGGTGGACCCACGTTTCGTTCACGGTCACGAAACGACGCAGAAACTCCTTCGGGTTACGTTTGAACACGGCCAAACACTGCTCCGAAGTAGTCAGTCGGTTCCGTTTTTTCTCCTCCGTGAGTAAACGCGGCACCCACCTCGCCGATACTTTCTCCATACCCAATTTTTCCTATAATATATGTTGTACCCTCTCGATTGAAACGTTTACAGCATCAACGATTTCTCGAAGTTTAATTCGGCGGTCGGCTAAAACGATATTTTCAATTTTCTTAACCATATCGTCTGTAGTCACCTCAACTGGCCGGCCTGGGCGATTCTCATCAAAGACGGTTGTTCTCCCCCGCTTAAACTCGTTATACCAATATCTGACGGTTGTCATAGAAGGAGCACATTCATGGTAAACCGCTTGCATTCTTACTTTTATTTCATCACATGTTTTCCTTCCAAAAATAAGAATCTAATTACAGACCGATACTGTTATTTCTCCATTTTAACAATTTTAAGTTCACGCCTTCACTGAATCGTTTTCAAATGAGAAAAAAAAACAAAAGAATGCAATTTTTTTTAATTTTCCCGCCTCTGAAAAATGGTTAAGCCAAGGTGGTATACTTATTTGCGGCCAGTGATATTAATATATTTAGAAAACGGGTACTTATCAAACAGCCCTCGTAAGTACGGACCTTTACTTCTGAGCATACCGTATCACTATTATCGTCGCGCGAAAAAATGCTTTCATACTGGTAAGTAAGTAAACGTTTCTACTAACTAGTCAAAGCGTAGCAGCGTATCGTACGAGTATCATAATGCCGTATCATTTTTGCTTGCTGTAGTTTGATGATCGGGGAAAAACCGACTCGAATAGATCACGTATAAAATCATAACTGTGTATCATGATACGGTATCAAAACACGTAACTATTTACCGATCTTGATACGCGTATCCGATCGCGTAGCGACATTGATCGCGAGCGATTAGCGCAATCTTTTTGCGTCTCACTAACGAGCATGCTACGCGACGGAGATACGATACAGCAAAATGATACCAATGTGGACTTAGCTTAAGGTTATTCACGGGTGGTTCAACGTCGAAGTGAAAAAATTTCGATACTATAATGATAACTAATTTGACGACGCTGAATCAGCCGTGAATAATCCTTCATTCAAGACAGTGGTGTAGCATTTGTTCTTTTAGCGAAATACTCAAGCGGTGTGGATCGGGCTACCTCCTCGTGAGCCTAAGAGCTGCGTTTCCCTTCTGGATTCGTTCGAGGGGAAGAGCAGTGTTTGAGCCGGTGCACCCTGGGCATCGGTCAATGATTTCCTGGCCAAGAATTTATGAAACAACATGGCCGATGGCTTAGAACCCGACAATAGACTAGAGGGGGAATTCTTTGGGAGAGTTATTCAGTTTGGCCTATCCGACATCTTTTTTTGAATGTTTTTTTTTTATATTACAATCGTGCTTTTTAATTGTTGTACTTAAGTGTTATATTTTAATACTGACATTGGCGCAATCCCTAGAAGCCGTCATTATAGAAGAAGAAGAAATACTCAAACCTATTCATTACAAGTCATTTGAGGCAGCTAGCTGAAAAGTTAAGCTGTGACTTAAGCTATTACGATATTCATAAGCGCTCATATACAAAATGACATTACAGTGCGGGACACTAAAAATGCAAAGTATTGATTACCTTATGCACTTTACTTTGTAAGATACTACTTAATGACTTGGTAAAGTTAAAGCAAATTATGATGACGATGATGTTAGGCAAGGCGAAGAACGTAGATGGTTGGTAAAAATAAACTAAGTAAACACGAATGTTGTATCCCTTTCCAACCGACTTGCATCAATCGTGCATCTTACCTCATAAAAATCTGGATGATGCGTGAATTCGTTTTTCGACACGCAACCGATACCGATCACGCGTGCAGGATCTCTTGCAATGCAGTAAAAACAGCCCCCTGACGCCGCGACCCTTTAGTAGCTCGCGACTCACCTGCGATGATGGCTGCGTTTTTTGGCGAGAGAGGGGCGTCACGTTAGTACTTGTTTTGGCACATTTAAGTTCTAAATTAAACAAATTATGGTATTTTTATCAAGGTATAAGAGTTACTCTATCGTATGCAGTAATATAAACATTAATAACAAAAAAGTAAAACCGCCTTCAAAAAAAAACCTTAGAAAAAAAACGTAAAATAATCCTGTAAAATAATGATAAATAAATAAAATAAAATAAAATGCGTTTATTTCGGACAACAGAAACGAAAGCCTAAAGTTTTATGGCCTAGCACTAAGCAGCAGAAATAAGAAGTCGGTGCGGTGCGAGCGGAATATTCTTTGAATGACGCAGAAACTAAAGTTTCTGTTGTCCGAAATAAACGCATTTTATTTTGTTTTATTTATTTATCATTATTTTAGAGGATTATTTTACGTTTTTTTTTCTAAGGTTTTTTTTTTTGAAGGCGGTTTTACTTTTTTGTTAAAAGATTTTTATTTCACAATTTTACGTTGATTTAACATTTTCTGAATTATCCTCAAACTCCTAACCGTTAAGGAGTTGTACCTTCCATCATCAGCTCATCAACATAAGATGATGACTACCGGACGCAAATACTTGAATAGCCTTAGAAAATATATGAAACACATGATACGTGCCTATAAAATTTGAGGGTTGCCCTCGATTTCCCTGGGATCCCATCATCAGATCATGACTTGGTGACAATGGGACCACCTCAGGAGTATACCCTTTCAAATAAAAAAATTATTAAAAATCTGTCTACAATTGACGGAGTAATCGATGAACATACATAAAAAAAAAATACATACAGTGGAACGTAGAACCTTCTCCTTTTTTTGAAGTCAGTTAAAAATATTAGCTCTTTTTTTGTAATCTTGTTCAAAAATTAATGTTGCACGATCGTGTGCGTTCGGTGTTTAGCCGTGAATGACTTTTTACCTAAAGTTATGGACTTTGGCTATATTTGCAACATTCTTTTGTTTTTAGACCGTCTTTTCGGTGATGATGCCATAGCGGCTATCCTAGAAGCCATGGGAGATGGAAACGACTCCGATATTGAAGAATTTCGGGATGTCGAAGACGATTTCGAACCATTTTATCCGATAGGCTGCTATCAGAAGGTACGACAGAGGATATAGACAATGAGGAGAAAGATACGCCAGATGAGCAGAGGCAGATGCTGGACGTTCCTGGTCCTCTTCAGTCTTGCTTTGCTTCATGCTTGAGCAAGAAGAACGCCCTCCATCTACACCACCTGCACAACCTGTGCTTACACCTCTTCATCATTCTCAGGCGAGCCCAGCAGGCACTCGTTTGCAGTCACCCGTGCCAAATGTTCCACCGCTATCGTCTGCAGCTAAAAGAGTACGAACATCAACTCGTAAACTAACTAGGCGCCCTCCTGCTAATACACTCGAGACTGTTCCTCAATGACAAACCACTAGGACCAGATATTCTTCACCAACGATGAAACCAAGACAAACATTTGATACCTACGCGCCCTCATCTCTGGCAGGAAACCTCTAACAAAGACACGTAACACAATTATACTTCATGCCCTGTTAGACCTGTTCGAGCACCTACCAAGTACCATGATGAGTACCTATTTTGTTGATGAATTTTTTGGTGCTTACGTGAGTGTACACGGTAAAAATTGTTACAAAACATGGCGAGGAATTAAAAACGAGTAGAGTTGAAGTTATGAAGCATATTGGTATTCATAATATTAATGGGATGCTTTCAATACCCGAGAGTTTCAATGTATTGGCGCAGTGGTCTTTCTTTGGAAACGATATCTAGAAAAATGACATAGAAAATACATTATTCCGACCTAAACTAATGAATGAAGGCCTATTCATAATTTAAACGACTGAATTAGTTACAAGTAATAACATAAAATGTTGATTAATGTTAATAAATGTAGATTTTTCCAGAAACTGATGTATTAATTGTATTTTATTGTTAAGTTGCACGATCGTGCATTTTACAAGTTATTCCTGAGACGCACGATCGTACACGCAATTTTCCTGAAAATTAAGCTTTTCCGATTTTTTTCACTATTTTTTTCAGAACCCTTTGACCATTAGTATTCGCTTAAAGAATGTTATTTCTCAAAATTCTTGACTTTATCTTCTCGGTTGTAAAGTGGTATATTACTTTCAGCTGTCCCAGTGTCTGTAATCAAGTCTGGCGAGTGAAATTATCGCACTTCTTGTGGTCTGATAGTACTTAAATTTGAAGTTAAGGCTAAGCTATGGCTCGTAAGTACAGGGGTCTAGGCTCAGAATACGACTTTGTCCTGTCCGGCGTCGAGACCATTTGGTCTGTGGGGTCTTAGTGCTTTGGGCTTATTTAAGGAAATATCCAAGAGATTAGTAGATGTCACAGGGGACCGAAGTGCTGGCCCCTATTTCACCATCTTTACAATTGCCAGTTTTATATGACAATTTGAACTACATTTCTTTGACAATTGAGGTGCGCTAAAACAAAGGCTCTTTATGTCAGCAGTTGACACCAAATTTGTCATTGAAAACAACTGACAATCGTAAAGTTAGTGAAATAGTGGTCTGACAGCTTTCTCGGACAAAAGGTTAAGCGGGCCATCCAAGGAGGGAACTCTGCTAGCGTCTTTGGTACCAAGACCAAGGGGACTTCCTTTTAGGTATAATTTGAACAAAGCATCTCCGTATCAGCTTGGGCAAAAAAGCTTTCGTATGTCTGGCCGTCCCGTTGTTCTCCTCAAATTCAAAATTCTAATTCTAATTCAAAATCGTTTATTTGCATGTCACATTACAGTCATTAGGATGGAACATTAAAACTAGGTCTACATGTGACGCCCTGCCAGGGCACGGCAAATATCGATTTACCGCCTCTACCGATTCTCGTAAAAAAATTGCGGGCAGGTTTGATAATTATACTGTTTTTTTATCGATGCAGTTCAAAAATTATTTCGCGAGGTCCTCAGTACGATTTGTTCTACTGTATAAGCTCAGTAAAACTTAAGTTTTATCTGTATTTTTAACCGACTTTAAAAAAGGAGGATCTGAATTCGTCAGATTTTATTTAACTATAACTTATTTGAGACATAAGGAAAACGGGATATTGACCGTGATTACCCTATAGGTTTGATATACCGTTTTCATTATGTCTAATGCAATTAACCGCGAATCATTTAAAACTGTTATAACCTATTCTTCTATTTCTATTGACGACCGGATGGCCTAATGGTTAGAGACCCTGACTATGAAGCTTGAGGTCCTGGGTTCGATCCCCGGTCGGGGCAGATGTTTGTATGATGAATACGAATGTTTGTTCTCGGGTCTTGGATGTTTAATCTGTATTCATGTATGTATTTATCTATATAAGTATGTTTATCCGTTGTCTAGGACCCATAGTACAGGCTTTGCCTAGTTTGGGACTAGGTTAATTGGTGTAAATTGCCCCATGATATTTATTTATTATTTTCTCTGGCCGCCGGTGCAGCGCACATTCCGTGTGCGAGTTGGAAGGCGTTGATTTTCAGCGCGATCCCCGTGCGAGCTGCAAACTAAATTTGAGTGGACCTTTTTTCACAGCTTTTATTGCCTAAGCTTTCAGGATGTTAATGAGCGAAGCTTTTGATTAATTATTAACTAACCAGACGGGGCTTCCTAACGTGCTCAGATGGATATTATCATAATAATTTAATGAATTTCCCAGCTTTGTAAACAAAATAGTAAGTAAGCGCAAATACAAGGAATAGTAATTTCATAAAAAGTGAAAGAAAGTGGAAATTGAAAACCGGCCAAGAGCGTGTCGGACAGAGGGTCGAGCACGACTTTTCGAAACCTGCGTCACGTAAAATCGAATAGTAAACGTTGTCGAGTTTGTATGACGTTTGGAACAGCGCCCGCTCGTGAGCGTATTTGGAACTACAATTTAGTATGAGGTTTCTCGATCTCGATACGCTAACCGTAACGTTACGCAGCATTCGTAAAGTCGTGCTCGACCCTCAGTACCTACCAAACCAACCTAATTGACCGAGCTAACGAAGTGTGACCGTTTCAGCTTGGATAAAAATTATTTCGTATGTCTGTCCTGCGTTTGTCCTGCCCTGCCTATCTGGTATAGACCGTATTTCTCAATCGATTCTCTTGAATTTTTGTGAGACTCTCACACACATACACGCACACACTGACACACCCTGTGACTGGTCGTGCGCTCTTAGAGGAAGAACCAAAAATTGGTCCGAAACATGTCTGGCTAAAGTCGACTTTATATACGTAAAGGATCCTTTTTTAACCAACTTCAAGAAAGGAGGAGGTTCTACTTTCCACTATTATGTATGTTTTTTATTTCACTAAAATATCATAAGACATTGAACAGCAAGGAAACCTTTATGAAATTGTTACAATGCTTTGAGACCTATATCAATGTTCAATAATCCGCTGCGCCTTTTAATACTGCCTCGGGGCTACTTCAAAGGGTACGAAACGAGCCAACGGAAGCTATTCTTAATACCTATAGACATAAGTACGATATTAACATGGCAATGTGTGTAATATAGTTTGTTGAGAGAGGCAACGTAGAGCTGAGCAAGCAATTGTTTTATCCTATTCGATAGACATAATTACTATTATATCCTTCGGGTCATTATGATTTTGGCAATCAATCTATACCTATAAAACAGTACCGTTACTGACTGACTGACTGACAGACAGGGCACAGCCTAAACCACTGGACCTAGAGGCTTTAAGCTTGGTAAATATATACCCTGAGTATATCCTAGAGGTGCGATAAGAAGGGATTTTTCGAAATTCCCACGGGATAGGGAACTAGCCCATTTTGAAATATTTCACGGGGGTAAAACCGCGGGGGCATAAGCTAGTTTAGGTACCTAATATAAAACTCTTCCGTTACTGAGTGACTGACAGACAACGCACAGCCAAAACCCTTGGCCCTAGAAGGCTGAAGTTATGGTAGAGGTTGCCTTTATGATGGATACAAGCACTAAGGACTTGGATTGAGTATAAACGGGGTTTATGGGCGTACGAAGTCGCGGGCAAAAGCTCCTCTCGTGAAATATTACAAAATGGGTTAGTTCCCTATCTCGTGAGAATTTCAAAAAATCCCTTCTTAGTGCACCTCTAGGACACTGAAGGTATAATGTCTGCCAAATTTCAAGTCTATAGGTCCAGTGGTTTGGGCTGTGCGTTCTGTCAGTCAGTCAGTCACGGTACTGTTTTATAGGTATAGATGATAGCCTAGTGATTTGACCTATGGCTTCTCAATCAGAGGGTCGTGGGTTCGAGCCCCGGCTCGCGTCTACAAATTTTTCGGAATTTATGTGCGATATCACATTTTTGTAATTTATCATGAGTTGTTTGGCGAAGGAAAACATTGTGAGTGGGAACCTGCGCGCTGCGAAGCAAATCAATTGTGCATGTGAAGTTCCGCATACTCTGAGAGGAGACCTGTGTCCAACAGTGGGACGTAAAAAAAGGCTGATGATGATGATGATGAATGTCATCACTCACGTTTCGGACGAGCCGGACATTTAATAGGTATAATCTTTAAATTTTAAACTAACGTAATTAAGATCACTTAATTGAGATCGCTTTAAAACGATAAGACCGCCTATTGTCTACCATACCAGTGCCCTAAGCACGACTTGTCGAACCCTGCGTCACGTAAAATCGAATAGTAAACTATAACGAGTTTGTATGACGTTTGGAACAGCGCCCGCCCGTGAGCGTATTTGGAACTAAAATTTAGTATGAGATTTCTCGATCTCGATACGATAACCGTAACGTAACGCAGGATTCGACAAGTCGTGCTTAGGGCACAGTTTGCTGTAATCTCCTTGTACTGTTTTGTGGTTTTCAATAAAGAATATTTGTATTGTATTGTAATTATACAGGTTTTTATCAATCTGCAACGATCCTGTGATGCTTACTAATATTATAAAAACGAAAGCAACACCGTCTCTCTGTCTGTCTGTTTGTTACCTCTTCACGATTGCATGCATGCTTGCTTTGTTTGCATTCTTGCATGCAAGCTTGATTGCTTCTTTGAAATGCTTATGGTTCACGCGAGCGAAGCTTATAACTTAACATTATCATCATCATCATGTCCACCGAAAGACGTCCACTGCTGGACATAGGCCTCCCTCAAGGCCCTCCACTCAGACCGGTCTTGTGCTTTCCGCATCCACCGCGGTCCCGCGATCTTTACCAGGTCGTCGCTCCATCTTGTTGGAGGCTCGTCTCCCGGTCCGTGGACGCCATTCGAGAACCTTCTGACCCCATCGGCTATCAGTTCTGCGAGCTATGTGCCCCGCCCACTTAACTAAACATTATAACTAACGCTAATCCCATAATCATTCGCTAACTCAATTTCCAATCAAAAAACTGTAACGCTTAAAAATCAAGGTAAACCTCTTAACATCCAAGTACGAGAATCAAAATAATGAATTAGATTATCTTATTCACACTGAGCCACTTAGATCAAAGCCGGCGCGGGATTTTAATACGTTTCACTCAGTCCTCGTTAATAACGAAAAATTCAATTTTCAAAGAGCATTATACGTAAAGTGCTTTTTGGAAGGATACGTAGCGACCCCAGCGCCATACGCGGATGACGTCATCACTGTTCCACATTACGCTAACGAAGTTTCTCAAGTCGGTTGCTTAAAATACAACTTCCAAGTCTCTTCCTTCGGACTTCGGTCCTCAGGCATAACATCCGCCTGTAGACACATCTCCTTATTTTTTTTTATACGACAAGGAAGGCAAACGAGCAAGTGGATCACCTGATGGTAAAGTGATCACCACTGCCCATAGACACCCACAACCCCGAGGGGTTTGCAGATGCGTTGCCAACCTAGAGAGCTAAGATGAAATGCCTTCTTGTGTCCGTTATTACACCGACTGTCTTACTCTCCACACCGAAACACAATAGTGCAAACACTGCTGCTTAGCGGTAGAATAAGCGAGTAAGATGGTGTTAACCCCAAATTAGTGAGTTCACCACATAATTAATTAGGCTCAGAAAGCGGAATTTAAACGAAATTTCAGTTACAAATTTTTAGTTTATACCATTACATAATGAAGATACTTAAAGCAGGAGTGTAGGTTTTTGAAACGAGGCGAAGCCGAATTTCATATTAAGATTACACGAATATTTTAAGGTCTAATTAATGTAGAGTTGCGTACATTACTTTACCTACTACACACATTTATAAATACTCTAACATGGGTTCAGAAGCCGAAAGCATAAAAATTACTATTTATGTGTGTAGCTGTAGACAACAAATATTTCGATAGTGGCTCCATCACAGGATCCAATTTAGGCGAAATCGCACGTGACATTAACAAAACGTGCGCTAACCCCATTCATCAGAAGCTGCAACATCCGTTAAAAATAATTTACACCTAAACAGGCGCACACACGCTCGGCTATCTCGCCCTTTTAATTAAACGAATTAATCAAACCCCCCCACTCCCCCCCCCCCTCCCCCCCACTCGCGTCAATCTCGTGACGCGGCTTTTTACCATCTGCGTAGTAATTTTAATTAATACCAAATTGGCTGCGAGTCCGTGAAAATTGAGGTCCGCAATTCGTGTGTCCCTTTTGAAGTATTTATTGTTAATGTAACTGATAATCGACATTCATTGTTGTATATTATTATGCGTATTATTGCTCCGACATGTTATATGTATTTTCTATAAATAAAAAACCTAAAATTACCCAAAACTTCCGAAATAGCAGTACCTGTTTTCACCTGTTCTTTCCTTTATGGTAAGAGGGATCCCTTATCGTGACTCTGTCTTTCTGTTTCTCTGCCTGCCTACTAATGCTAAATATGGACTTGAAGTTCGAAATATAAGTAGTTTTAGATGATGCATAGAAGTTTTTTATCCAAATATTATGAAATATAGTAAATAGCTTTTCACAAATAGACTGCTTAGCAATCCCGCACAGATCTAGAGGATTTGTGGATGTTTAGCTTTTAAGCCTGAAGCGTGAATGAAACTACCCCTAAACACGAGATTGCCTGGCAAAATAAGTAATGTAACGAATAATGATTTTGACAAGTTTTACGGCACATTTTATCCCGCGAAAAGATACATCGTAAACAGACACGCGTGATTTCCGATAGGAAATAGGATTTCGAGGGAAAATACCCCACTGGTATTGGGGGGTTTGATATGCTATTCTAGAACGACGTGTTTTCACGTTGTTTTCAATTCGAACTCAACCAGTTGCCAGTTAAGGTCCAAGCGAAATCTGGTTGGGAATTTGAAAGATAGTGCGATGGAGTCGGTGAAACAAAAAACATTGCACGATTTACGAGGAATCGGAATCTGCAATTTCATGTGCAATTTCACATTCCGTTCCTCTTCCACACGTTGTCTGGAAAAGGATACCATTTAGTGATACAGATAAGCCAATTGTGTTTTTAAAGGTGCCTACTGATTTAATTTCTAAATTGCCAATATTTTAACATAGAGGTAAGCACGGCTTAATGATGGCAAAATTACCAAATTTAGACCGAAAAGGCCATGTGGTTTTCAAAATTGGTACAGATATTCTTTGCGTTGGTAGTTCTGTGGGTCAAGCACGACTTGTCGAATCCTGCGTAACGTTACGGTTATCGTATCGAGATCGAGAAACCTCATACTAAATTTTAGTTCCAAATACGCTCACGGGTGGGCGCTGTTCCAAACGTCATACAAACTCGACAACGTTTACTATTCGATTTTACGTGACGCAGCATTCGTAAAGTCGTTCTCGACCCTCTGCAATATTATACACGTAGTTGCAGGGACGAAACGCTTGTGGATGTACAGTCAGCAACCGAAGTAGCTGCAACCGAAGCGGTCACCAATGATCTACACAAGCTCTTAATTGTATATAACAATAGGGCCGTGCTTAGATTATTGTGACTGCTTCGGTTGATTAGCTACTTCCGCTGCTGCCTGTGCCCTAAGCACGACTTGTCGAATCCTGCGTTACGTTACGGTTATCGTATCGAGATCGAGAAATCTCATACTAAATTTTAGTTCCAAATACGCTCACGGGCGGGCGCTGTTCCAAACGTCATACAAACTCGTTAAAGTTTACTATTCGATTTTACGTGACGCAGGATTCGACAAGTCGTGCTTAGGGCACTGTATTGCAATGTTTGGTATTGACGAAGACCTCCCAGCCTCGCGCAGAGCTCACAAGGTCTAAAGCTCACGAAGTCATTAGTAGGTACTATCCTATCCTAACTTCCTAACTAATATTATAAATGCGAAATTAATTCTGTCTCTCTGTCTCTCTGTCTGTCTGTTTGTTACTTCTTAACGGGAAAACCGCTGCAACAATCTAGATGACATTTAATTGTTAAGAAGATAGTTTGAAAATTGAGGAATAACATAGGCTACTTTTTATTCGGGAAAATTGTATAGTTCCCGCGGGATAGCGATAACCGAAATCTACGCGGACGAAGTCGCGGGCAACAGCTAGTTCAAAATTAATAGTATTATTGAGTACATAAAAATAATTAAACGCCTAGTTTGCAATGGTTTTTGTTTTAATTACAACTTTAATCCCTTATTATGTTTTACGTAGGAGCTATTCAGGATGAATAGGCATTTCTAGATTAATTAGGTAAATGAATGAGTAAAAATGGATAAGAATTATAATTTTAAATTATTAATGTCGAATCTAACAGCTCTCTTTTTTTAATTTTAGCGTGCGACGAAATGTCAGAAAGCCAAATGATAATAATGTGCAGGCAATAAACGAGAGTCCCCTCGTAAACACGTACTTAATAATTTAAAAAAGTTAAAGTGAAATAAAAGCCAAAATATTATGAAAAAGCGTTGTGTTAGCACAGTCAACGAAATAATTTTGTGAGGTACCCGCGTTTTTATAAGCCCCGGAATCCCGCCGGTCATAAACCGAGTTACCTAACTCGTTCTTTATTCACCTACTCGGGTAAAGTTTACCAGAATATCTAAAATGTGTAACAAAATTTTCACGTAATTTTGCACTCTAGGTATTGCACAAAATTTAAGCTAAAATTTAAAACTAAGTTGGCAGGTACGTAGAAATACGATCAATTGCGATTTTAGGGATCCTTGGGCGAGGTCTGTCCGGATCGCTACCACCATCATACTCGCCAATTCTACAGCTAAGCAGCAGAGCTTGCACTGTTGTGTTCCGGTGTGGAGAGTAACACTGCCGAGGAAATCACGGGCACGGGAGACATTTCATTTTAGTCCTCTAGTTTGGCAACTTCCTCCGGAATTGCGGGTGTTTATGGGCAGTACTCACCATCACGTGACTCTCTTGCTTGACGACCGAATAGCCTAGTGGTTAGAGACCCTGACTATGAAGCTTGAGGTCCCGAGTTCGAATCCCGGTCGGGGCAGATGCTTGTATGATGAATACGAATGTTTGTTCTCGGGTCTTGGATGTTTAATATGTATATAAGTATATATTTATCTATATAAGTATGTTTATCCGTTGTCTAGTACCCATAGTACAGGCTTTGCCTAGTTTGGGACTAGGTCAATTGGTGTCAATTTGTCCCATGATATTTATTTATTTATTTATTTATTTATTTAGACTTTTTCGCGACAGTTGCTTTTATTACCTACTAATAAAAATAATATTTGCGTGTACAAATATAGTAGCTCTAGCCACTTTTCCTCCTTAAAAAGCGCGCAAAATTGCTGAGATAAAAACAACTTTTTGTGTAGGCTTTTTACTCGTTTTAATATTAAAGTTTCCATGTCTTCATTTTACATTGAAACTTAAGAAACCATTTCATTTTCCTGAATAAAATACTTGGGTAAGATTAAGTGTAATTTTCATCATAAAAACAAAATGGCCGGAGAAATACGTAGAATTTTCTGAAATATTGATACCTAGTAAAACACTGAATTTTTGACTATTTGTTTTCTGTAAATGCGTCAAGGAAAAATAGAAAACGATAACGAAAGATTTTCTTAAATAATAAGAATAAAAAAAACACTTTTCTAAGAAAGTTAGAAAATCCCCAATCCCCAACATTTTCGTTTTAAACTCTAAATATCTTACGAACGGCTGATTGGGTTCGATCCCCGGTCGAGGCAGATGTATGTAAGATGAATAATTATTGTATGTATTTATTTCTATTAGTATGTAAATATGTTTATCCGTTCTCTAGTACCCTTTGCCTAGTTCGGGACTAGGCCATTATTTTGGTGTCAATGAAATTAATAGTCCCATGTCCCATAATTTATTTAATTTAATTATTTTTGTAAAACGCAGTTAACTTTCTATTTCTTCCATTTAGGAGTTACAATGCCACAGCCAGACACACATCGATAGATCTACAAACACACAGATACACGTTAAATTTATAATAACCTTTTGAGTCGGTAATTAAAAACACGATCCGTAACACAATACACATGAACCTGTACAAAACAATATTGAACTTTTGATCTTCGTAAGCGCACAATGTGACATAATTCATTAGGGAACTTGTGACGAGTTCCGACGGGTATTGGAACGTTTTGGAATCAAACTGGAACTTTTGAAATTAATTGTTCTCACGGTGCGTGGAATGAGACGGCGAGGGGTTCGCACTAACCGCGTTGTGACGAAGTTTTTGAAAAAACATTATTAAAGCAATAAAATTCAAAAAAAATTTTTGACAAAACGGGACATTGTCCGCGATTACCTTATAGGTTATTATGTCCAATGCAATTAACCGCGAATCATTTAAAACTGTTAAAAAAAAGTTTGTTCATAATTATGACATGAATCAAGACAATATGATTAAAGTCATAATTATGTTACATTTTTTTTAATGATTTCTAATACAATACAATGTTTTGAGATATTTGTAATGCAAAAACTTTAAATATATTAGATTCTTAATTACCAATTAAAACAGGTAGTAATAAAATGCTTATAAATTACAAAAAAAAAAATTAACCGTGTCTTAATAATTGATGTCCTAATATTTTATTCTAAACAATATATTTTAGAATTACTCCGTAATAACCACAAGTTTTTTTTTTGCTCACTATAGGTACTTCGTGTTGATTGTATTTTCATCCATCCAATGCATAGTTGCATACCAAATTTCAAGTCAATCTGACCACCAGTGGGTCCAATTTAACTTGCAAGATTTGATTATAAACAGACAGACACCGGAATAGATGAAAGTAAATAAAAGCCAGTAAGTAAGAATTTTCACATAACGTTATTTTGCTGGGTTTAACGTAGTTCTTAAGAGAAGGAACGAATGCTCCTTACAATTTTGCGAAACTCTTCTCGAATGTTACCAGGGTTCGTGCTTTTTTAACCCCCGACTCAAAAATGGGGGTGTTATAAGTTTGTGTGTATTTGTGTATCTGTCATTTGAGTTGACAATGTCGGGGTTTTTCAACTTTTCTAATTACCGACAAGCTGTTGGACTATTACGCTGTAGGTACTAATGGTACCTAGCTACCTAAATTAATTGAGAGTAAATTTAAATTAATAACCAACTTAGAAAAGTTGCAAAACCCCCGACATTGTCATTTCAAAGTTCAATATTTTAAAAACGGGTGAACCGGTTTTCATGAAAGTTGGCTAAGAACCATCTCAATTAAACTAGCTTTTGATTGAAAAAAAAACGCATCGAAATCGGTCCATCCAACAGATACACATGTCAAACTTATAACACCCCTCTTTTTCATCGGGGGTTGAAAACATTGTAAACGCGGTTTGTCGGCACCCTGTTTTTATTGTCTCCACGGAACGCTAAGCGAAACGGAGCCTTTAAAATTGAAGTCAAACCGGGTTAGTCACGCGTGTAAGAGATATAGAACTTTAATTAACGAGAATGTCAAACAAACAGACATTTTCCCAAAAAGAATTAACGCGGGAACAAATGGTCGCTGGTTTTTAACCACCGACGAAAAAGAGGGGTGTTATAAGTTTGTCCTGTGTATCTGTTTATCTGTCTGTGGCATCATAGCTCTCAAACGTGTGGATCGATTTCGATATGGTTTTTTTCAATCGCAAGCTAGTTCAATCGAGATGGTTCTTAGCTAAGTTTCATTAAAATCGGTTCACTCGTTTTTTACATCGAATACTTACATCTTTTTTAAAGTGATAAAAATTACAAGTTACATAAATATTGTATCTGTTACTGAGTGGTAACTTATAGTCTAATGAGTGCTCTATATTTTGAGATTATAATCTCGTTTTAAAATAAAATAGACATATAAA
The DNA here is from genome assembly GCA_963691665.1 of Clepsis dumicolana. Classification (NCBI taxonomy): domain Eukaryota; kingdom Metazoa; phylum Arthropoda; class Insecta; order Lepidoptera; family Tortricidae; genus Clepsis; species Clepsis dumicolana. The sequence goes on from OY829506.1 coordinate 911,312, forward strand.
CTAGACAATGTTCTTTCCGTAAATGGTAGATGCCTCAGCCATTTCCTTGTTATCCCGGTGACAGCAAAAACCCATCGCTGCACGTTAAAAGTCTCCTCCACTAACAAGAAAATCTCACCGGCTCGAAAAATTTCCCCTGATCGCTTTAAACACTTCCACCTTTTCGCTTCATAATAAATTGTGAAGCCGTCCTGGCAGTGACTGATGTCTGCGAACTCGCCTAGATTTTATTTTGATAACAACGCCTTGGGGATTTTGAAAGTTTTTAAAAGAGTTTTATTGTACCTATTACGTGGAAAAACTGCGGATGGTGGGACCTTGTGCAAGGTCCGTCCTGATCGCTACCACCATTTAACTCGCTTATCCTGCCGCTAAGCCTCCGGTGTGGAGAGTAAGACAGCCGGTGTAATTACGGGCACAAGAGACATTTCATCTTAGCTCTCTAGGTTGGCAACGCATCTACAAGCCCTCCGGGGTTGCGGGTGTCTATGGGCAGTGGTGATCACGTACCATCAGGTGACCCACTTGTTCGTTTGCCTTCCTCGTCGTATAAAAAAAAATCAAGCCTCTATCTCACCAACTTGACAAATGTCAGCTTACAATGACAATTCGATTCACATTTTATTGCTAATACCAGGCGCGTTAAAAGTAAAAAAAAAGCTATTCAAGTCGCAATTGAAGTCTAGTCTAGTCACTTTTTTTTAAACTAGATTTTGATCTCAAAATGTAGCACTCAATAGACTATAAGTTACCACTCAGTTACAGATACAAATATTTATCACTGTTAAAAAAGATGTACATACGAAAATCATATCCTGGATAATTACATCGTTCTAAACTTTCAAATAGCGATAACTTAAAAAGTTGCTAAGGTGACTAGATAATTATGTTCTTTCCGTGTGTACACTTCAACTGACACCGAACATTTGTAAAGTTGGTTAAATAGCGACCCCGAATCACGGCCATAATATCAAGGGGTTCCTAATACAAAAAATGTTTCATTAGCATTTACATAAGTGGCCGAATATATTAGCTTTGGTAACGAAAAGCCTGTGCCTAGCCAGTGGGACGTAATGAGCCTTTCACGTAGCTTCAAACATGTTGGGAAAGCACAAGCAACGAAAATAATAATGTCATTATCAACCACTCAAATGAAGCGTGAACCCCCCAGTTCTCGCCACAAGAGTCTGTTTGCGGGCGGCAATCAACGTCGCGCCGTGACGGCGTCACCCCGCGTGACGCGTCAATCCGCGTCAAGCCGCGTCGATTCGTGTCAATTGACGGCCGCGAATAACGACGTGTTGGCGTTGTATCTCAATACAGTGTGTTTATGTTTGGGTTTGACCAGTTAAGAAATAGATTTAGTTTAACTTCGAGCCTGTCATTCCTCATCACGTTATTTTCTACAGGGTTCACTAATGTTTTACCGAAACTTGTTTAACAAAAGTTCATTTCACAACCAACGTTTCATACACTGTTCATTTCGCAAATATGTTGTTGCAAAAAATGTTTATTTCATACATAATTACTCGACAAATATACATTTCAAAGCTTTGACGCTTGACAAATATTATTTAAAAATGTTCATTTCACAAATAAATCATTTGTTAAATCAGTTATTTTGCTAAACGTCAATTTGTAAACATTGTTCCATAAAAATTAATTTCTGTGTAACGAAACGCAGGGCGATATTAAATTTATACTCGAATTCCGTAATTTTATAGCACCTAGCTTATTGATTTCTAAATTGGACTTCTAAAATTGTCGAGCAAATGTGTTGAAAAATGTTATACTCAACCCCGATTTTTGGACAGTGTCGACGGAGCTCCGCTTCGCGGAGCTCCTATTCCGCGAGCTTTAGGCGCTTAGCGCCTTGGAGTAACTCTAACCTAACCTAACCTATTGTAAGCCTTTTCGCTCTGTCCGTCTGCCTTTCCGCCTTAAAGTCCTTAAAAAGGCTGGATCTTGTAAAACGTAACGGCGGTTTTGCATATTTTTTTAATAAAATGAAACCTGTGACAAACAAAGTAATATTAATATACCAAACGTTGGTAGGTGATACACGTTAGTTGACTATTTGATAGCGTTAGAAAATAATATAGTTCACAAATTATACAATACAAAATGAAAATTTGTTAAATTATAATTCGATAAAATAAATTATTTGCAAAATCAGTAGTTGTGCAAAGATAATTTTAGGATTGATGCATTTAATTATTTGTCAATCGTTGGTTGCGAAACGAAAATTTGCTAAATAAGTGGCGACAAAGTGACAGGACACCGCAACCTACCTCAATCAGGATGTGCCTTTTGGAACATTTTGAATTAGGAACGGTGTCGCCAGCCCGCCGGCCAGAGCGGCGCGTGGGCGTTACCACTGGCGCGTGTGCGTGTGCGTGTCTCGTATCGCTAACACTAACGTTGGTGCCACAAAATTAGCAACAAAATAGAGCACCAAAGAGCTACGCTAGGCCCCATACGCTACATATGCCTATGATATAGACCCAATTTTTCCATTAGCAACGGACGGAAGAATTGCTCAGCTGTCCATGCCACGGGTAATGTAATTAATGGCTATCGGCCTTGTCGAGCGTCATCAATACACGCTCCGCACATCATCGTAAGGACTGATCGCCAACGTGATAGATGAGCTGATTACTGGAGGAGCTGAGTGTGAGTTCGATTGTAGCTGTGAATTGCAATTAGGCCTCAGTCTTGGACTAGATGCGTAGCGTATAACATGCCGCGATCATGAATACCATGATTGAACGAGCGAAGTGAGTGTAGCGCCTCAGTTTCAGCTTAAGCACAAATTCTTTCGTATGTCTGTATGTCCGGCTGTTCTCCTTAACGGCTCGCATTTGTCAACCGATTTTTTATAGGAAAAGTAAAAACAAAAAATTATCAAAAATGACCCGGTCTTCGTGAATTATGTATTGATTTAAACTTTTATTTATTTTTTTAATAAAAACAGAAAGGAAAATGTTCAAAAATGAGGTCGTGAGGTCTAAAAATCACAGGTCCACTAGTTTAAAATTAGATAACCAGAATATTCAGTAGTGTAAGTAGCTCTACGTCTTTGCTACAAATGAAAGTTTCCATCTACACCACTTCCCTGCCACACGAATCAACACTTGTCACAGATACCCAACAGTCACTACCACTCACAGATACACCCATACAAAGATATATATACCCTTAAGATACACAGATACACTCCTATTTTTGCTCCAGGGGTTAAAAGGTGGCCTTAACATAATTTGCAATCTATTCGCTCCACTTTTTAATTGCAATTGGCAAGCTATTGCAATTGTTATTTAAAAGCAGAGCAGGCTGCATACATATCAAAGGCAGCTGAGATAGGCAGGAAATAGAACGCCTTCAATCCGGCCGCTTCTAGAAATCGATCAATTTGTCTCCAATCGAGTGTGATTTCTGATCGCATCCGATTATGGATGCAGGTGTGGTTATTTATTCGGTAAAACTAGGTCAAGGTAGTTATATATTAGACAGACATCCTAATCCTAATCCTAACTATTATTATAAATGCGAAAGTAACTCTGTCTCTTTGTCTCTCTGTCTGTCTGTTTGTTACCTCTTCACGGGAAAACCGCTGCATCAATCTAGATGAGATTTGGTAAGAAGATAGTTTGAATATTGAGGAATAACATAAAGTATCCTACTTTTTATTTGGGAAAATTGTATAGTTCCCGCGGGATAGCGATAAACTGGATGCGGAGGACAAACTATAAATAAATTAAACAAATAAATATTGTGGCACAATCGCCAGTCAAAAATCCGCTGGGTATGCCAGTGTCGAGTCGAGTGAGGTCTATCTGCCAATGACAGACAAGCTACTAACTGGCCAATGATTGGTGGAAATTGACAGAAGACCTCACTCGACACTCGAGAAGACCACACCTAGCGGATTTTTGACTAGCGATAGCCCTCTTTGACACCAATTGACAACGTTTCATATTTTTCACACCTGGAAATTAATATAGGTATCGAAAGGGCTTTGCCTCCTGAACACACCACTATGTTTATAAAAATTAAATATCACTTATTTTTTTAAATACAAGGGAATAAAATAAAATTACTAATTCTACCAAAACTACGCAAGAATGGGTGTAATAACTTTGCATTTTTCAAACAAACCACAAGCACAACAATAATTTGACATGACATGTATTATGTTTGACAGTGTCAGATTTGACATCTTGGGTTTTGTTTTTTTGATCGTGACAAGATCGTTCAGTTTCCGTAAAATAAAATTGTAACAAACGATCATTCGATGAAATAACAATTATGCCTAAAAACGAGACAAAGGGACTAGGGCTTTGAAGTACACGATGACATAATTACTATATGCGTTACTCATTTCATGGAGAATTAAAGATCACAACCGTCCTGCACTTGCGGTTTTAATACCTACTTAAAAGTATACACTAACCGGAATATGAATCCACGTTAGAACTAACGCATTTTACAAACAAAACACGACACGACACCACATTTCAAAGGAAAGCTTCCTTTCAGTTCTTCATAAATGTTTTGAAGCTGAGATTGTAAAGATATTTTTTTAAATATAAAAGCTTTACCGGAGCTCGACCCCTCTGCAAAAGGGGGAGAGTGGAGGTTGTTAAGGAAAATTATAAAAAGATTCTGTTAATTCCGTTAGTGTTGAGGGAAGTTTTGTTAATTCAAGAAAGAAAGAATTAAAGAAAGAAATACATGTAATTGGTGGCACTCTGGTCCTCGCCTCATTTAAAGGTTAAACATAGTAACGTATTTTAAAATTTCGTATTACTGACAATATTATGGACACTTTATAATGATGTGATTTGAAGGACATTAATGATTGACTAACGCAAATTCGAAACAGACATAAACATTCTATTTGCTGCCGTAGGAACGGGCTGGCTCCGGGGAAGTACTGCAGAAAATCGGCGTGAAGCAACAGCACTCCTGTTGCGATTCACTCGGTGAGTGAATCCTCTATCCCTTTTCCTCCTTAAACGGCGGAGTCGCAAACTACTTGCTAGTTATTATAATATGACGCTTTTTAAGTTTTATTGTACTTTTGATTTTATGATTTGTCATGAGTTCAAGTGTTTGCTTTGGTGTTGCTTTCTGTCCATATTTTTCGTTACTAAACCACGTTTTTTTTTATACAAGGAGGAAGGCAAGCGAGCAAGTGGGTCACCTGATAGTAAGTGATCACCACTGCCCATAGACACCCGCAACTCCGGAGGGTTTGCAGATGCGTTGCCAACCTAGAGGGCTAAGATGAAATGCCTCTTGTGCCCGTAATTACACCGGCTGTCTTACTCTCCACACCGGAACACAACAGTGCAAGCACTGCTGCTTAGCGGCGGGATTAACGAGTAAGATGGTGGTAGCGATCCGGACGGACCTCGCACAAGGTCCTACCACCCACATTTTAACTTGATATCATCTTTCATTCATTTAATATACAGTCCACACTTTCGTCCGCTTCAGGCGGCAACGAACTAGTGACTCTCTTGAGGTTGCTGGTTCTCATGGGTGGCGGTGATCGCTTATCATCAGGTGACCCGCTGGCTTCTTTGCCTCCCTCTTGCAATAAAAAAAAATGTTGAAGGCGCTGTTCCAAACATCATACAGATTTCTTGATAACGATACTACTCGATTACGTTACGCGGGATTCGAATATTCGTACTCGAGCCTCGGGCACAGATTTTTTTTTGCATTTCGTAGGTTTTTTTCTTTCTCTTGTTCATTTTAAACAATCCGGGTCTACTAAATTAATATTTGTGTAATGAATCCATGGCTCTAAACCAAACATTCATATTCAACTTTTTAATTAAAATGTCGGGGTGTTTCAACTTTTCTAAGTTTGTTATGTTATTAGTTATTTATTCAGGATTCTAGCCTACCTGGCCCTAAATTAATCTTAAATTAGTCCGGGTCAATTATGTATCAACTTGTCAATCATAATTTCCCTCTACACTGCAACTTGCCAATGTTAATTCATGCTAAACCGGAGTTGGCAACTAAACGTTTCGCTCGAGCCGGATCGCTTAAGCGAAATTATACCGAGCGGATATTGGCTCCGTAATACGTCCGTGTCACGCCACCGCCTCATTCGAGTATTAGAAGTGAAACTTGGAGGGGTTACCACAAAGACGGAAAAGATTCCGTGAGTATTTATTGATGTTAAAGATTCGAATGAAAAAGGAATGGTGTTCGCCCCCATCGTAACATAAAGCAGACAGACGGGAAGCGCCTTTGGCTTATCTATGCGCTACTAATTTTCTGCCAATTTTTAAGGGGGACGAGGTACACACGTACAGCACACGCCTACGCTCATGTCGAAATTTGTGTTCCTACAAACTCATACTAAAGCAAAACTAAAACAATGAAAATAATCGATTTATTGATTATTTTTGTGTTTATTTTTATGAAACATTCATAGAATGAAATTCAATATACAATGACAATGCAAAGAAAAATCCGTTAAGCAGCTGGACTTGAACCTCGGTAATCCGTACCACGCTCCACGAATTAAGCTATACTTAACGTTGGTGTACCTAACGAATTTTTCAATGCCTTGTGTCATATTTTTATTTGGAAGATCTCTCCTCAGCGCCATCTATGAGTAGCTTAATCAAGCGGCTCACCCACTACGGAACTTCTACAGTTACGCATTAGTGGCAAGAGATGGAGCTATTTTCTGAATCAATGAAAATAATCGATTTATTGATTATTTTTGTGTTTATTTTTATGAAACATTCATAGAATGAAATTCAATATACAATGACAATGAGGAGAGATCTTCCAAATAAAAATATGACACAAGGCATTGAAAAATTCGTTAGGTACACCAACGTTAAGTATAGCTTAATTGGTGGAGCGTGGTACGGATTACCGAGGTTGCTGGTTCAAGTCCAGCTGCTTAACGGATTTTTCTTTGCATTGTCATTGTATAAAGCAAAACTGTCACACAAATGCTAAAAACACGCACACAATCAACAGACGTGCATTTTTTACAGACTTGATATCAAATTCTTGGCATAGGGGAAATGCATACATTGCCAACCTAGATAGCTAAGATGAAATGCCTCTTGTGCCCGTAACTATACCGGCTGTTTTACTCTCCACACCGGAACACAACAGTGCAAGCACTGCTGCTTAGCGGCAGGATTAACGAGTAAAATGTTGGTAGCGATCCGGTCGGACCTCGCACAAGGTCCTACCACCCGCATCTTATCTTTGCTATATTATTACCTTTATCAATTTTGCATTTATAAAAGATTTATTAAGGCCTAGAGCTACAGAAGTTGTTTTATTACTGCTACATACTATCCCATTTATCTCATTATCATCATGTCAGCCGAAAGACGTCCACTGCTGGACATAGGCCTCCCCCAAGGATATCCACTCAGACCGGTCTTGTGCTTTCCGCATCCACCGCGGTCCCGCAATTTTTACTAGGTCGTCACTCCATCGTGTTGGAGGCCTACCGACAGCTCGTCTCCCGGTCCGTGGACGCAATTCGGGAACCTTCTGACCCCATCGGCCATCAGTCCCATTTATCTAACTTTCACATAATTGCCGCATATTTATAAACTACGCAATAAGTCTTGTCAATAAGTCTGTCTTCCTCCCCTCGTCAGGTTTGCCCCCCAAACTTTGAACCAACCATCGTATTAACTTATCATTTATAGGACAAAGCCACATGTACGAAGTAGTTACCGTTGTAATTGATTTTGTACCTGAGACCAAACAACGACATCAAACAGAACTTCCAAGCTTACCGACAACTTATAATTAAATTTAAAATTAACTTCGCGATCTATCCTAAGTGCTTTGCGGGACTTTTGTTCAAGCCAAAGAAGCGAAATTGTTCAATTACTTGTATTATTATTTATGTGGTTAGCGTGATTTTGAAGAGTTAAACTTGACTACTTAATCATTGACTTGCTAACACCATGGACTTTGGGTCTAGTACAAGAATCACGAAGAATGTGCCTCAGTACAACACGGCATTTTTCAGTGACAGCCATACGTCATAGCGCTGTCGTTCGACCAAACTAAGACTGACTGACTGACTCGATTAGTGGTATTCTTTTGCAAATTAGTGGTCTTTTGTTTCGGACGTTTTCAAGCGCTAACCCGTAGTCCATGGTGTTGGTAATTCAATGGTTATGAATATAAATGATAGCATTTACCTTAATGAATTCTGGGTTAGTTGATTTAAGTTAATTTGGCATTTCAAAAAGTAACTTTATTATCATTAACCACAAATTTTAAAGTCTCGAACTAAGATTATGCTCCTTTTTAACCGTCAACTTTTAGAGTTTAAAACAACCAGGGAACGCAATTTCAAAAAATTCTCTGACTTCAAAGTTCAGTTCTGTGAAGCCAGCAAAACTGCGCTTAGCTCTACTTAAAAAAAATCACAGAAAACTGTTGCGGACAAAAGTTTTAGCCCTTGTGAAACTTTGATAGAAATTATGTTATTTGTTCGAAGTCATATCCAATGTTTGTGAAATTTAAAGACTGCGCAATGCTGTATTTCTTTTTGATTTGTTCAGAGTACCTCACCATCATAATCATCATCACGTCAGCCGAAAGACGTCCACTGCTGGTCATAGGCCTCCCCCGAGGCTCTCCACTAAGACCTGTCTTGTGCTTTCCACATCCACCGCGATCCCGCGATCTAAGTATGCATCTATCTAGAGTACTATCTAGAGTCTGTTTATATGAAGATTTTACTCCTTGCTTCTAGATTTTCTGACTGTAGGTAAAAGTAAAAATGAAAGAAAGACAATTTTCCAAAACTAACTATTCTCTACAATTATATTATACCTACCCGTAATGTCAACAAAGTCGTCGCTACGTAAAAGTTATATAAAAAAATTACAAGCTACAAAAAAATATATTTCCATGTTGCTACAAAATTATCAAACTTTACTAGCAACACAAATCATCGTAAAACACAATATTTCATACGTCAGCAGCAACCACTAACCGTAACTTCGAAAGCACTAACCCCCTAAACTTAACCTACTAACATCAGAAAATACCTCAGAAGTCATTACCATCTATAACCTTTTCAAGAAGGCGTTTCACACGTCAGGGAATGATTTGTGAGGGTAGGCCTATGTAAATCGGGGAATGGATAAAATAAAAGTTGGGTGCGATTGAGTCGTAGAGCCTTGGAGTTTATTTCTCATTTCTCGTTGTTTCGTATATTTTATCGCTTAATTATAGTATTTCGCAGTTCTTCGCCATTTAAGTACAAGTAAGGTAGGTATAAATTGTAGTATTAATTTTATTTGAGGTGGATTATAGAAAAAAAATCCCAAGTTAGCAATAACTTTCAAAATGATAACGATACTCGTAACAATTATTAATAACGGTCACAGTCATAATCACATTTATTTAAAACTGTTTTTTTTATCTTTCTAATACGTAACATCACAAAACTGTATCGAGGTTTAAGTCAGCACAGCAGCTGAAATGTTACCAAGTCGGAAAGGAAGTTTATTTAGCGGCACAAAATTTGGCCCATTCTACATACAAAATGGACGCTCACCAGGCAATTGATACACCAGATGCAAGTCACTCAGAGAGCTATGGAGAGAGCTATGTTGGGCATTACTCTTCGCGATCGGGTACGAAATACCGAAATTCGTAGAAGAACGGGACTAACCGACATAGCAAAAACAATAGCCGTAAGGAAGTGGAGGTGGGCGGGTCACATATACCGCAGGCCTGATGGAAGATGGGGAAGGAAAGTGCTGGAGTGGAGACCACGGACTGGGCGCAGGAATGTAGGAAGGCAGCCCGCGAGATGGGCTGACGATCTCACATAGGTTGCAAGGAGGGACTGGATGCGAAAAGCACGTGACCGCACAGCCTGGAAGAAAATGGAAGAGACCTATACTCAGTATTGGGTAGTAATAGTTTGAAGAAGAGAGAGAGAGAGAAGACATACAAAATACATTACAGTATTTATTTAATAATGAAAACGGGATATTGACAGAGTCAGTAGTTTGCCCGTGATCATGATGCATGTAACTATGTCGAAATATCGGGAGCTCATCAAGCCTATAAGGTAACCCGGTCAATATCCCGTTTTCATTATATTTTAATGCGTCTCTTTGGGCCTGCTTTCTCCGTCCAACTGGATACTCACAGACCTTCCCTTTAAGAGAGCCTGAGCTGTGGTTACCATGCATGTCCAGTGTAGGTACTGATTAGGAACTAAACAGGCACCATTGAATTCCTTAGCCTATATTTTAGTTGCCTCTGGGTATTTTCTGACTCTGAATGCTATGAAAACAAAATAGCACCTAGTTGTATTTTGTCTCCTCAAAATCACCGCTTGTCAAGAGCAATCTAATGTTGGTAAACAGGTGATTCTATCTCTTAAAACCTAAGTAGGGAGAGTGCAAATTGAAATCATTGTCGCGGGCGTAATGGATAACGCTGAAAGGTAATGAGACATGTAATTTACGGCGCCTAATGCACTGTGACTTATTTTTAGACAAAAAGAAGCCTCATCCATTAGTATCCGTTTACTAGGCAAAGTGCTTAAACACTTTATGTACAGGGATTAAATTTTGCACAAACACATTCCGTGGGTACTTAATTCTGCTCATTTTCAACATGAAACTCTTTAGTTGTGTCCTAGGAAGGCCCATCGTTGTGGTTCGTTTTCACGCTCATTTTAGTTAATCAGTTATCAAAAGGTAGATCAAAGTCACGACACGAGCTCTGTGTAAAATGAACCTGTGTAGCATAAATTTTGAGCCACGCTCAAATGATACTTGAAAGGAGCCCACCATTTTTTTTAAATAGCGGACAAAAATCAATTATGATAGAAGTTATTCCACTCTGCCAAAAATACGATAGGCAATGACAATCTTGGTCATAGGGCGCTTTTAATTGTGTGCGTGTTTTGCATTTGTGAGACAGTATTTGTGTTTGTATAAGTGACAAAGTGCAAAGATAAGCCAATTGGCAATTTCTGGTGTTGAGTGTTATGCCGCCAAAAAATCCTTTAGCAACAGGTCACTTACAAAAGTTTTACGTTCCCCAAAAACCCAAAGCAAATCTAAACTTAAATTACGCCGTAAATGTATTTGCATGTACATAAATTGTACACACATGCCCGCCCGGCCAGTAAATAGCGAATAGCTAAATACTTGTTAGTTGTTTAATGAGGTGCAATTATGTGTTAAGTAAGGATTTATGTGCCGCTCTGTAATAATTAAAGCTGAGCCTCAAATTATGCGGTTTCGTGACCTTTTTGTGTAACGTTAACGTTGGACAAAATTTTAAGTAACGCTTCAAGAATAATTGGGTCGTGTAATTACCGTCGCAAAGAGCTTGAAGAATTTGTGTCCAGGTAGAATGTACATAATAATTATACATACATGATAGACTCATACTAATTACTGAATGTACCCCTGGATTGTACTACTTCTTATACCACCAGATTGAAGACAAGTTATATGTTAAGTAGGTGTTTAATATATTTAAAAAGTATACCAACTGAATGCCCTAAAAGGGTGGTTCGTGGGAAGCGTAAGTCGAATTTGTGTTAAGAAAAGACAGATAATCGATTTGGATGGAAGAGTGTGTTAAAACTGCGTTAATGATCAGTGTGAACAATTTTGTCAATAATAAAAATAACGAAGAAAACGAAGGTAGTTGTGTGCCGCTATCAGTAGTCACGCGAACGGAGCCTTGGCGCGCAGTGTGCGTTTTGTTGCCGCTGAGTCATTTAGACCGAAACATGTCTTGTTAAACTCGACTTATTTATTTAGTTAATTACTTAGTAGTTATTTACTTATTTAGTTAAGACTTGAGGGATTCGTTTATTCCACTAGGACAGATAATATCGGTGAAATATATTGCTGCCGCAAACCCAGATAAATGTCCTCCAATAACAATGCTTAAAAATCTATTCCATCATTATGTTTTGGATAGCTGTACAAAAATATCATTAGGAACTCTCATACAAGATACTATCGTTTGCAAACGCAACAATATCAAATATGAGAAATATCAGCGAACCGTCACAAAGAAATCACTATGTCAGGATATGAGTTTCAATATGGCCTCCTTTTGCGGATTCACGACCGTTGAATTGGTTTTGTATTCCCTTTTTTACTACAAATCTAATATCGAAAAAGGGAATGTGATACAAGCTTAACTTTGCAACTCGATTGGAGATTACTATGCAATTTTCAACTTTACAAGGATGTAATTAGAGGTGTGAAATTTTGTGACGCTGTCAATTTTTTTTCGCCATAGTTTCCGCAGCGATGAGGAGAGAAATGGGACGTGTGATATGTAGATTCAGACATCTTTGCCGATGTTATTGTAGGAGTGTAACTGGTTGTGTCGACAAATCGATTTGTCATAGGGTCTTCGGGACGACCAGATATTGTGCAAACTCGGCGTTTTTGAGATACGTCAAGCATGCCGGGTATAAAGAGAGGGCTCGTTACAGGTTGCTTCAGTGAAGCCGTAACAATAATAATACTTGTAAGTATTTATCGGAAATAAGCTGCAGAAACACTGGGGCCGTTGTGTCTACGAGAGGATTTTTTGTACATTTTATCCGATGGTGCTTTGTGGGAAGATAAATGTAAAATCAGAATTATAACCACCTGTTCTGTAAGTTGTCGTTCAGTTACAGGTACAAGATATTTTAGTAGTAACTAAAATCTTACTTGCATTTTTATTTGGTTTTAACATTCATGAATTACTTCACTATCGGTGGCTAGATTTGTATTTGAATTATATTGAAATCAAAAATATGTCGAAAATCAACTTGAGGCTTTTTCCAATCATTCATGTTTCCTGTACAAGAACTCAATGCCTCAAACTTAATAGTGACCAAAATTGACTTTAGAAAAAAATACTTAGTGCCAAGTTTCTCGCGGCGCATTCTTCTTTGCAATCATGGTCATTTCGAAAGCGCTGGGCTTTGTAAACCCACAAGTTGCAATTTACAAGCGGAAGTCTCATTTATCACCTTTTGTTAGAAAGAGACTTCCGTTTCTAAATTGTAACTTGTAGCTATATAAAACACGGCCGACTAAAAAATATATGACTGTGTAAAAAGAGCATTTTAACTCTTACTTACTGAATGAATTTCCGATTTGATTGGTTTTGATTTTTAGAGCAAAGATCGTCAAATAGAGAATTTAGTTTTCTCCCTAACCTTATTTCATCGTGTCAATGCTACCTGTGCCAAACTTCATGCGCGACCCGGAAGTAGGTCAGGAGACAATGCCGTGATACGATAAACGTCACGGAGATGAGTGGATGAAAATGAAAAACGGGGAAAATTAAAAGGGCGGGAATGATAGATGACGGCACGGTAATGACGGTGTTATTTTGGCGCTTTATATATCGTAGCTAGTTTTCGCTCGCGGCTTCGCTCCCGTGACCAAAGTGTTTATCTCGTGGTTCTATCGCTAAATCCCTCTTTATCCCTTGTGTCAGTTTTCTGATTGTAACTTGAAAAATAACGTGTTTCCCAACAAACTTCCACTTTTAGGAGTAAATTTTCCAAAACTGGTGAAACATTATTATTTTCTCTAGAAAACCATAATTCGCCGAGTTTTAATCCTTACTTTAAAAGTAAAGTTTCTTCTCTTACAATTTTCCATCCTATTTCCCCCCCTAAGGGGTGGGAGTTTTTTCAAAATGGTAAGTAATTATTTTATTTTATTTAAAGAGTATATTTACTAAGTTTCGTAATCGTAACTTGTCCAGACTTCCACCCCCCCTTTTCTCCCCTTAGGGGTAGTATTTTGTAACATCCTTCTACTGGTTCACGTCATAAAGCAAGCCTCTAAGCAATATTTCAGCTTTCTATGAGCTGGTAGATGAGTAAGTCTATCAGTCAAGACTTTTCTTTTTATGTTTTTTATTTCAGTATTATATCAATCAATCTTTTTGACGCAGACGCTCGCTCTGAGCAAATAATTAATACAAAATGATCGAGCCGTCGGACTAATTAAGCGAGTACTTACTAAATAATCTCGGGCTACGAATTTAAGCCAATTTCATCTTTATAAAGAACTTCAGGTATTAATCCAAATCACTGATCTTCTTAAACGATTCGATCAGGCGAATATAGGTGAGTCAGACTTCTTGTCTACTTATTAATGTATCTTCGAGTTACCGTACATACCTTAGCTAGTTATTATATTTTACTTACTTGTTGGAGAAAATATGAAATTAGAAGTATAATTTATCATCCGGATAGCTTTCACCAGCAAATGCGACCACCACTGAAAAATGACCAACTAAGATTAAGCACATCATTTTTACATTTCTAAGATGCATTACAGTGTGATTTTTTTTCCAGAATTTTTATGAAAAATATCAGATATTGAAACAGATACAAATTAATTTAGGTATTTACGCAACAAAAAACAATTTGCAGTCATAATAAGTCCATGAAAATAATCGATTTATTGATTATTTTTGTGTTTATTTTTATGAAACATTCATAGAATGAAATTCAATATACAATGACAATGCAAAGAAAAATCCGTTAAGCAGCTGGACTTGAACCAGCAACCTCGGTAATCCGTACCACGCTCCACCAATTAAGCTATACTTAACGTTGGTGTACCTAACGAATTTTTCAATGCCTTGTGTCATATTTTTATTTGGAAGATCTCTCCTCAGATAATAAGTCCAAGCTGAAACTAATTAAACTAAAACTTAAAACTAAATAAAATCTAAGTAAGGCCCCCGTGGCATGGTGCCCAAAAGGCTGGCAGTGTATCCTAGTTGAATAGTGATGCTGATTCTTTGAGAGAGTAAACTGCCAGCCTCTTGGTCACAAGTTGCATCGACCAAGCGCTTTTGCAAATCTGACCCTATGGACTGAAGGTTTCAAACCCGACAGCAACAAAACTGTAGTTTGGACCAATGATATTAAAATTAGAGATACGTCATGTGCTCACAATACAGGATACGATTTGTAGCCTTTTCTGCGCTTCGTTTTCGGCGTGCTGATGACTTATCTACCTCTTTCTTATATGGAATATCATTGGTTCGGACCAAGAGTCTGGTATTTAGCGATTTTTCTAATTTAATTTTTAATTAATGCCAGAATTTGCACAGCATCCGTGTTTCCAATTTCGAAGTAATTTTAACGCAAAAAATTGCTGTGAATTACCCAAATTTAAAAGTCCGTGAGACACGTTTCGTTAAGAAGCCAATTTTAATGGATTACCCGTCGATTTGTGTAAATTGACTTTTTAAGCCCCGGGATTCCTGAAAATACGTCGTCTAATTCTGACCGGCGTAAATTAAATTTCGGACGAGTAGTTATTAAATTCCTGAGATATTGAACACTATAGTGAAATAAAAACGGACGGACGGGGACGGACGGGTCGTGCGCTCCCAGAGGAAGGACTACGAATTAGTCCGAAACATGTCGGGCTAAACTAGACTTATATACGTGAGTGATCCGTTTTTATTTCACTATGATTGAGTCTCACGGTAGTTTCATGTTAATAATGAACATGTTTGTTTTTTTACATTTCCAACAAGCTTCTGTTATTGGAAATGGATCGCTTAGAGATTTACCGTGAATTTCTATTAAAGATGCGCACCTTACATTTGAGAAGAAAGAGTTTCGTATCTGAGCTTCGCGGAGCCTTTTGAAAACAGTTGTCGTGGAGACATCATTTTAGCAGACATTGGTACGAGTAGGTCATTGACATTTACTCAGAAAAGATGTTGCGATACTATTCTGTTTATTAATTGTTATGTACCTACTTATTAAACTGAAATTTCCTGTTACTAAATTAAGTTAGCCCTAACGTTCTTCAAACACTAAAACATGACTCAAGTGTTCAGTGTTCGGTTCGTGTTATTTTGCTACTTCAGGAAGAACAAACAATAAAAGATGGAAGTTTGAGAGAGAGAAAGAGAGAGAGAGAGAGTTGCCTACTTACCAAAAATAAATAGCTCAAATAAAAAAATTGCCCCGAACCACTTACTCAAATGTACACCAAGTATAACAGCTACATATTGACAAAATGTCAAAACCGATTAACATCCTCAAGGAACCCCTCCGAATACTTCAGCTTCATTTATTCGCGGGGTTCTTTTAAAATTCGACTTTCCTTTGACGTTTTCGAACCGATGGGAACGAAGCGTATGTCTCATTTTCCAAACACAAAAAACTGGCAAACGGTGGAAATGATACCTTGATGAATTAACCCCTATTCGCACCAAGTCAAGTCACTCCGCGTCGCCATTCCTTTTACTCAAAAGAAATGACGCTTTAGGGGGAAAAAGACGGATGTAAAGAATGGAACGAATTACGTTTTTGTAACTCGATAGCGAATCGCGCGGAGTGAACAGGCTTTTTTACAGTAATAATTACTGTGAGACAGCAGTATCTGAGATCGATTGTGGCTTTGTCATGGTAATTGATGGTTTAGTGGAATTCATCACAGTAATTAGTGAAATTATTGGCGGTTGCTATGATCTCACTATGAGGTTCGTGTTTGAAGATGTTCAATTAGATTAAGTTATGAGCGGGTGTTTCTGTAATTATAATCGTCGAAGTACGAAATATTCAATGGGCTGTTGTGTGAACTCAATATTATCGCATCTCTTGTTGAATATTCCTTTGGAAGACTAAACTTATTAACGCACTACCAAGAGAATCATGACGTCAGCAGATTTTTAGCGTTTTTGAAATAATAGGTATCGTTTATCCAGACTAATTTCATTTCCCATAACAACAGCAAAATGTAGGGAAACTAAAATGAACTGTAATAAATTTGAGTCCCAGAGCTGGGGCAGAAAAACTACTAGAACCTAATGAACACAGTAAAATAATTAGTTTAAAGTTTGTTCGTGTCATATTTTATTTTGCAGAAAGATTCAGCACAGCAAAATGGTGTGAGTTTTATGTTAATTAAGTAATAGCGCGAATGTGCGGAGTTGAAAGTTGTATCATTTAATTCATTTGTTAACAAAAACAAGAAACAGAATTCGTATCAGTTGATGCAGTTAAACTTGAACGTCATAAGTTGAAGATAGATAAAGTCAGCTATGTCAACACCACTTTAAGTTGAGTGTCTAAATGAGGTCCCACGGGTACTGAATTCTTTACACAAGAAGTAAACGAAATTAAAAAGTCAGAAGGGAATGACAATAGCACCGATAGAAAAAGGGTTCCGTAGAAAGATTTTAACGCTTTTCCCCAGTGTTTTAAGAAGTCCAGTGTTAGCAGAGCCCTGCTCTTAAGCAAAATGTACGCAGTGTGGGGTCAACTTATATTGGTCAGTGAAATCTACAGACAGACATAAAAATTTAAGATTTTGAGACTTTTTCGCGTGATTGTGTTATAACAGCTACCTTCGTACCGAATTTCAAGTTTCTAGGACATCTGGAAGTACCCTTTAGGTTTTTGAAAATCGGCAATTTGTATGGAAATAGCCTTTTTAATTACTGTATCTTTTGATTGCGTTGACTTAGAAGGTTAATTTTTTTTCACAGCTTCAAGGGACCGCAGGTTTGAGTATTTGATATTAATTTCAGCATGATACCTCCACGCGTTCCAGAGAAAAAGGGTCTTAATAGACAGACAGACAGACAGACAGACAGACAGACAGACGGACAACAAAGTGATCCTATAAGGGTTCCGTTTTTTCCTTTTGAGGTACGGAACCCTAAAAAATATTAAAAAAAAACTGTGTTAGTTGGTAGTATAGGAACTCACCTAAAACTCAGCGTCGTCAGCGGCCGATACGACTTGTGGCTCGCAAGGTCTGACATCGGAGTGCCCCAGAAGTCATTCTTGAACACAGTCAGTACTTTGTTACCACCGTTCACATCACCATTCGCCACTATAGCAGGAATGTCATCATGAACGAACTCCCCGCTCAGAGAGTTGGCGTAAGTCACTCCAGCTACTAAAGCCACCAGACTATACACAACCCAATCACTCTCGCACAGTGTTCGAAAAGTTTTCGAGTTCTCTTCGCGCACCGGTGGTAGGGGCCGGCGACGCATTTTGGTTACATTGGCACACTTGTTTATTTGTTTCTCACTTGTTTTTTTTGACAAACACTCGCACTGTTTGGTTTCTCACTGGTTTGGTTTTAAATTTTCACTTGTTTTCGGTGGTTACTCTAAAGCGCCAGCCTGCTAGCATACTGTTAAACAGCAAAAATTACATTTTATTTATGAACTAAAAGTGCTTGCATCAGGATTTATAGAATATCTTTGGTAACATTTTTTGTTTATGGAACAGGATACCTATCCGGTAAAGTTTACTTTATAAACTGCACTTTTCCCTGTTTCTACTAAAACTGATTAAATTAAGTCACTATTTCCTACTTCAGTAATCAATCCTAATACCAGAAATTGGAAGTTCAAAAACAAAATGCTGCTAACTGGCTGTCTTGTATGATAGATGGCGCTTCCACTTTACCCAGATCAGCTGATGCGGTATTCATGAACCGGGTAAATGCGGGCAGTCTAAACCGAGAGCATAGGATAACTGTTACGCAATGGTTGCAAAAAAGTGGATTATCTGGACATGTAAATTGAAAAAAGCGCCCAAATTTTTTCGATCAAAGCGGACGGTTTATCCAGTAGCCATTGGTTGCGGTTAGCACAAGACCGATTGTCGAGGAGATCTTTGGGGAAGGCTCATGTCCAGCAGTGGGCGTCTTCCGCCTGATACGATATTGATGATGATTTTTTGATTACCATTTTATTACGGGGGTGAGGCGTAGACTGAGGGTTAAAGGTGATAACTGGTGATGGAGCGACGACCCAGTAAAGATCGCGGGACCGCGGTGGATGCGGAAAGCACAAGACTGGTCAGAGTGGAGAGCCTTGGGGGAGGCCTATGTCCAGCAGTGGACGTCAACCGGCTGACATGATGATGACGATGACTGGTGACCCTCGTTTGGTTAGTTTCTATTCCAGGGCTATTCGAAGTGCAAATGCCATGACCGTCATTGGGTCTCTTGGATCGTCAGGCAGGGGCTGCCCGTAACCTCTTACTGTTTGTTTAGTGTTTAAATTTTAACTGCGTATCGTTTCTCTAATTATTAAAAAAAAGTGGTAATATTGATGTCTAAATTATGGTCAAACCTTTTCAGAATTACTTACCTACACGATGACTATACTTGATGCAACGCTTTAAGCAATAGGTAGGTATACTTTTTAAATGCGCATAGCAATGACGTTCGATACAATTTCGTATGGTCTGTTTGCAACAGTAAATTATGCGCTGGCCGCTCTGATGGATAGGGCGCATAAATCAGCGAGGTCAGCCGCTGATGTCATATTCATGAGCCGGATAAACGGACCGGGTAAAAAGCCGGATATTCTTCGGAAACGGCGGGTAGTTGTAATGATAATTCGGGCCGATTAAGCATGTTATAAGACCCGAGTGAAAGGCAGCCATTCTAATTTAAGGGTCAGTGATTTCGTATTGTAAGGGTAAACTGATGAGTTCACGGCGCCTAAGTTGGGATTAATATTAACTCAGTAGAGTCTTTTATTATGTATTTAATAGTTTTGATGTCCTGTGCCCCTTTTACTGAACACAGATGAAAAGTTAAAAGCGATCGAATCCTAATGACAAGTCACCAACATTAGCCGCGTACCACCGGACTAATAGAGCGATTGCAGCGAACATTACCAAGCCACAGATTTACAAATTTTAAAATTAATTATGCCTTTGTGCTTGACCTGTTTCAAGACAGTGTTACAGCCACAACATTGCGGGGAGCACTCGAAAAATTCTGACCACTGCAAGTTTAGTCGTTGCGGGAATTTTATTTTACAACAGCACTTAAACGAGAGCTATGCTTTTCCAACTGCGACCAGAAAGCGGCGGTTTCTCTTGTTTTATTTAGTTTTTAGAAAACTTGGGGAGTTCAATTTAAATTCACCAAGTGGAGGGTGTAACGTAAAATTATACTAAACAGCTTCTTCTACATGTTGTGTCTGTCAAACTTTAGCTGAATGGCGTTTTTTTTTGTCCATAGTTTTCGAGCCGTTGCTTTCGAC
Source organism: Clepsis dumicolana (assembly GCA_963691665.1). Lineage (NCBI taxonomy): Eukaryota > Metazoa > Arthropoda > Insecta > Lepidoptera > Tortricidae > Clepsis > Clepsis dumicolana. The sequence continues at coordinate 931,391 of OY829506.1, forward strand.
AATAGTCGTGTTTTCTACTCGATGGTCAATCGATAAAATTCCGGTTCAAGGGATTAATTAAATATGCATTACGATAGGCTATGGATTAGGCATGGCTGGTGAATGTCAAGGTGTCGGGTTCGATTCCCGGGCTATGCTACCTTATCTGGTTTCCTATGGTATTCTTGTTCCAGTAAGCATTTAGAAAATTGACATTAATTAAATTCTTTCCAGGCTGCAGCTGCCATCCAGTTCCTTATTTTAGGATTCCGCCTGGAAAACAGAAGAAACTAACGTGTTCATCATCATCATCATCAGCTTATTTACGTCCCACTGCTAGGCTCAGGCCTCCTCTCGTAACGACATTATATTATGTATATAGTATGGACGGGGCCTTCGGTACTCCGTTGTTATTGCCAATTTTTTGGCCCTAAAATTAGTGCCAACTAGTGCCGACACCTGCGCGCCGCTCCCTGACGCCAGGCTCGCTGTTCCGATTTCAAAATGTTCTACAGGGCATACACCTGATATTTATATTAATGCCCTAGAGAATAACACCTTTTTGTGTCGTCATTGTAAAAGAAAAAATAATGTATATACTGACGTAAAAAGAAACGACACTGGCATTCGTGTGTAGTAAACGACCTCGCGGCCTATGTGTGCGTTTCGTGATGCGAGCGGGGGCGAGCGCGGGGCGCGCGGTGTGTGGAAAGCGGACCGCGGTCCGCCGAGACGCAGTATCTCGGCTCAGAAGCCCGTGTACGAACATTCGAAACCTGCGTGACGTAATCAAGTAGTAAAAAGAGGGCTAAAAGATAAAGAGATAGTAAAGAGGGTAAGAGAGGGCTGTACTGAAAAACAGCGCTGTGATCATGCGCGCCCGCACGCACGCACCCACAGCACACGCTGAGTGCAATCCTTTTGGCACACTTGGTTTGTAAATTCAGAAATTATGCGGTTTTTTTTTGTTAATGTACGTTTGTATTCCAAGTATGTCAATAAAGTACTATTCTATTCTATTCTGTTCTAAATGTTATCGAGAAATTTGTATGACGTTTGGAACAGCGCCCTTGAGCGTATTTGGAACTAAAATGTAGTATGAGGCTTCTCGATTTCAATACGTTACGCAGGATTCGTAAACTTCGTGCTCGGCCTAATCAATTCGCCGAGACGCACAAGGTCACCGACGCGCGAGTTACACGTACAAGGCGGCAACGCGTCTGTGGTAAAAGTTCGTAGTTTGTTTAAGAAAAAGCTACTATTATTTTAGTTCTGAACCCTTCGCGCTGGGGCTTCCGCGCATTTCTTTTTCTCTCGGAGTCAGACGGCCATTTTATGTTCTAAAGCTCGAGACCTGGAACAAAGAGGAAGCTTTTAATTAATGTAAAAAGTACCGGCGAAATGCAGGAGGCCACTTAACCACTGGAAGTAGGTTGCGAACTTGTTAAGTGTATTTTTAAAGGGAAAACAGTGAAAAAGGATATCGTGGTGGCTTTGAAAATACGTCTGGTTAGCTTTGGGCAAGGGCACCAATAGGTATACAGACCTTATTACTGCGACGGTAAGGTTGATGTATACATATTTTTGCAACTTTGCGCGGATCCATGTCTTTGACTTTGACTGTACAAGTCATGTTTTATTTGACGTTGTATGCACGCCACTATTTCACCAATTGTCAGTTTTATATGACAATTCGAACTACATTTCTTTGACAATATGAAGCGCGCTAAAGCAAAAGGTCTTCAAGTCAGCAGTTGACACCGAATAATAAAATTGTCATTGAAAACTGACAATCGTAAAGTTAGACATAATGAAAACGGGATATTGACCGCGATTACCTTATAGGTTTGATGAGCTCCCGATATTTCGATGCAGTTGGTGAAATAGGGACCAGAAGGTCGTGGGTTCGAGCCCAGTAGGCCGAGCACGAAGTTTACGAATCCTGCGTAACGTAACGTTATGGTATCGAAATAGAGAAACCTCGTACTAAATTTTAGTTCCAGATACGCTCACGGGCGGGCGTTGTTTCAAACTTCATACAAATTTCTCGATAAAGTTACGCAGGTTTCGAATATTCGTACTCGGGCCTCATCCTGAATTTATCATTAGCTTTTCGGAGAAGGAAAACATCGTGGGGAAGCTGACACACTCTTGCGAAGCAATTGGTGTGTGTGTGAAGTTACATTATTACAAGATACATTACGAGGCTTTTTCACTATTTTTTTTTGTTTATGTGATCATAATAATTATTATCAAGTGCTCTTAAGCTATGAAAGTAGTGATCGAGTTTAAATTTTTAAACTTTTTCACTAACGCCAGCTTGCGCCAACGTGGATTTACTTGACGCTTGTATCGCCTGACATTACGTTAACCCTGAGTTACTGCTAGCCCAGAGCAGTGCAAGTTGTCCTGCGAGGATAACTAGGTACCTAATTAACCAGGAATAACAAGGCGTGCTCTACATTTTGATTACGAACTTAACCCAACAATACCGAAAATGTTCGTTCAGTTGGTTCAGTCAACAGTTCGAGGAGGACTTAGACCACGACTGAAGCACGACTTTTCGAATCCTGCGTCACGTAAAAACGAATAGTAAACGTTGTCGAGTTTGAATGACGATTGAAACAGCGCTCGCCCGTAAGCGTATTTGGAACTAAAATTTATTATGAGGTTTCTCGATCTCGATACGATAACCGTAACGTTACGCAGGATTCGACAAGTCGTGCTTGACCCTTAGGCCCCTATTTCATCAACTTTACAATTGTGAGCTTTCAATGACAATTCGGTGTCAACTGCTGACTTGAAGAGCTTATGTTTTAGCTCGCTTCATATTGTCAAAGAAATGTAGTTCGATTGTCATATAAAACTGACATTGTAAAGATGGTGACATAGGGGCCAGGATTCGAGTTCCGATGAATTCGTAATGACATTATCTTTCTTTGACACAAGAAGCGCTATTAACAGCCGAAGTATTTCTAAAAGCCGAATCCAATTTCGAAACTCTCACAAACCTTACGTAGGTACTTTTTTTATACAACAAGGAAGGCAAACGAGGAAGTGGGTCACCTGATTACACTAGGCGCTCTGTGCCCTTAGTGTAATCAAAAAGCACAGAACACGTCTCGATCGCGTTTGCGTTAAAGTGTCAAATAGTATGACAATTGTCAAACGCGAACGCGATCGAGACATATTTCTTGGCCTGATCGTTGATTACACTAGGCGCTCTGTGCCCTTGGTGTTATCAAAAAGCACAAAATACGTCTCGATCGCGTTTGCGTTAAAGTGTCAAATAGTATGAGAATTGTTAAACGCAAACGCGATCGAGACGTATTGCTTGGCCTGGTTGGCGATTACACTAGGCGCTCTGCTTGTACAAACTCAAGACACGTTACGTATCTCCGACCCAGTTCCGTAAATTATTTTTTAAAACGTCGATTATCAAGATAAAGTTCAAAGTTTGTGAAAAATTTCCCCAAGGCGGAAAAGTTGGTGCCCCCGGGAGCCGTAACACGCCGCAGCGTTACCGGATGCCGGAATGTAACGTCTTACTCACAATTTGCGGGATGCCTTACTTTATTTATTGAAAGTCAACGTCTGTTGGATCCACAGAACTAAATAAGAAAAAGGGGATAGCAATGCTTTGTATACATGTCCTTTCGTAACCAATATCGCCGCTTTTTTTCCTCCACTTGCTATTAATGCACACACGCGAAAGCACTACGCAATCACGCACACAATCACTAGTGTAATTACGCACAGTGGATGAGTTTCCGTAATTGCAAACGCTGCAAAACACAAATGTATCACGTTGAAATTTCGTGCAGCACCGAGTCACAGTATCACAACACTGAGTTATAATAAAAACGACTTATTTTATTTAAAAAAACATTGTATAAAATGAACTGTTCTATTCCATTCACGTCCTTTGGGACTTCTACCTGTAAAACTTTCAAAACGACAAGGCCTGATTGGCAAAAGTACAGGCAGCAGTAATAATGATTCACCGTATTCTTCGACTTAATTAGTTTTCATTACACTTGCACGTGACTATAGTCATAATCATAACGTGCAAGCCAATTTTGGCTGTTACGCCCTAAATAAAACACTTATGAACACTTATGCACAATTATGAACCTCGGCTCCGAAAGCCCTGTCTTCGACCTCCGGCTTCAACCTTCTACTACTTGTTCGTAATTTCTCACTTACCGCTCTTAATACACAATGTACTATTACCAATGTCCTGACGGAAGCGAAATGAACAGCACCATGATCAACTCCACGCATTGATTGCGAGCTATTAGTTGCTGTCCACAAAACTTGGGCCCAATCAATCATAATGTAATCCAATATTTGTCCATCGTGCGCCAACTAAGTCCCTATGATTGATTATTAACCGCCGACAAATGACACGTGTTTGTGGCAGTTGGCGATTTGTTTGAACAAACGTTGGTCGTTATGTAGGTATTGATTGATTGTTCGTGTAGTTTTGTTTTGGTTTTGGAACGGGAAGGTTTTTCATTGGTAATTTTGTTAGTTTACGAACAAAGTTACAGGCGACGAATTGTAACTTTTGATATTATTTTCGGGCCCATATTCGATACAATCTGTTAATGTACCTAATGTATGGATTCGTAATTACAATCAGACTGAAACGACGGATTGTGTCTGAAACGGTATGTCGTTTCAAGCCCTTGACGACCTGGCCACCGTCACTTACCGTTCTTGAACACAGAAAAAATTTGCTTTACAGCATTCGAAACAAATGCCTAAATCATCGTTGTGTGGGTGGTGCATCAGAGTTGTAATATGCCATTACATACAATTATAATAAAATTATTGGTCTGCTGATTATTTGCACGTGAAGGCTACTATAACGTTTTGCAACAGCTCAGCAACCTTAAAAAATATATATATATTTCTACATCTCAGCGCTAATCCTAAAGCGAATCCGAGTAAACAAACAAGCCGAGCTCGAGCAAAGCAATCGAATTAAAAATTCAGCGCGTTCGAATATTCAAAAACAGAGCCAAGTCGCTGAGTTATTCAACGGCATTGTGCTGTAATAGGCGCGGGCACACTGCGCATGAGGCCTTGGCCTGATCTTAACCTTTAGCTACAACGACGATGAAAAAAAAAAGTTAAGCAGCTGTGTTTGAACCAGCAACTTTGGTAATCCGTAACACTCTCTCCCAATTAAGCCATACCTAACCGGATGAGCTTAACTAAATCTCATAACTTATTTGGAAGCCATATCTTAAGCGCCGTCTAATCACCAACTTCATTAAAAATAACAACAACATATAATCATCAAATTGGATTATTTTCATTCAAATTTCATACCAGACGATTGTGACTAGGTAATGCAATATGACCGGAGAAGATTACTTTGGTTAAAATGTGTTCGAAAATGGTGTTTTGCAGCATTTTGAATTGCGGAAACTCATCCAGTGTGTAATTACACTATTAGTTGTGTGCACGATTGCGTGTGTGCATTAGGTAATAGCAAGTGGAGGGGACAAAGAGGCGACATTTGTACTGGAAAGAAATATTAATTATTGCATTTCTGTCCTTTTCCTATCTGAACTATTTGAGGGTTCATACCATGCATTTTGTTAAAATTATTTTACTGAAATCCTACTTATAAGATGAGAATCATTGCTATATTATGTACAAGACATACTTACAGAAAAAAAAAGAAATTTGAAAAGCAAATTCTTTATATTACAACATTGAAGTTAGTAATAGTAGTTTATGCAACTGCTACATAATGAGGGTCCTTAAAACAAGAGTGTGTTTTTATGAAACGAGGCGAAGCTGAGTTTCATAATAGGATCACACGAGTGTTTTAAGGCTTAATTATGTGGAGTTGCATACATTACTTTATCTACACACATAATATATTATAAGTACTCTAAGATGGGTTCAGAAGCCGAAGGCATATATGAGTATCATACCCATACCTGTCACGAATTTGATTGTTTTTTTTAACCATAGACAAACATACCGAGCTGACGTTTCGTAAACTGTTTTTTTTTGTAAAAAAAAAATATACATATATCACATTATTAATTATACATGTCGGACTGAACTCGACTTATATACGTGAGTGATCCGTTTTATTTCACTATGATTGTAAATTACGTTGGTCGTCAAATTCTAAAAATCGAATTCGATATCGAAAAGTCATTACGACATCGAATTGCTGGTGGAGGTGGCTGGCGGCGGAGGCGACGATGTACTGAAATGCAGGTCATTTTCTACGGTTTCTGAACGCATTATAGAGGACTTATGATATGTGTGTAGATAATAGTAGTTTATGCAACTGCTACATAATGAGGGTCCTTAAAACACGAGTGTGTTTGTATGAAACGAAGCTGAGTTTCATAATAGGATCACACGAGTGTTTTAAGGCCTAATTATGTGGAGTTGCATACATTACTTTATCTACACACATATTATACGTACTCTAAGATGGGTTCAGAAGCCGAAGGCATATATCATACCCATATCTGTCACGAATTTGACTGTTTTTTTTAATCATAGACAAACATACCGAGCTGACGTTTCATAAACTGTTTTTTTTATTGTAAAAAAATATATATATCACATTATTATTTATACATGTCGGATCGAACATCCGTTCCGTTTTATTTCACTATGGCTGTAAATTACGTTGGTTTCCAAATTTGAAACATCGAATTCGATATCGAAAAGTCATTACGACATGCTGGGGCTGGCGGCGAAGGCGTCGTCGTGCTGCAATGCTGGTCATTTTCTACGGTTTCTGAACGCACTATAGAGGACTTATGATATGTGTGTAGATAAAATAACATTGTACAATATTGTAATACCTACTAAGATATTGTAATGACGGTTCTAATATTCAGAAACAAGTGTCAAGACTCAAGACACGTTGGTTATTCAAGAGTAGTTCATCGTAGAAGGAAGCGTCGAAGAGCGCACACTGCATACTTCTTTTATTTTAGCTTTTTAACCTAAAATTTTAAGCTTCTAATATAATAATATTATTACATAAGTAGAATAATAATATTATAAAGTAAATTGTCTTTATCTACAAACATATCATAAGTCCGCTATAATGCGTTCAGAAACCGTAGAAAATGACCAGCATTGCAGTACATCGTCGCCTCACCACGACCAGCAGGTCCAGCGGTAAAGTAATAGTCGAATTCGATTTTTCGAATTTGACAACCAACGTAATTTACAATCATAGTGAAATAAAATGGATCACTCACGTATATAAGTCGAGTTCAGTCCGACATGTATAATTAATAATGTGGTATATGAGTATTTTTTTTTACAAAAAAAAAAACAGTTTACGAAACGTCAGCTCGGTATGTTTGTCTATGGTTAAAAAAAAACAGTCAAATTCGTGACAGGTATGGGTATGATCGTATATGCCTTCGGCTTCTGAACCCATCTTAGAGTACTTATAATATGTGTGTAGATAAAGTAATGTATGCAACTCCACATAATTAGGCCTTAAAACACTCGTGTGATCCTATTATGAAACTCAGCTTCGCCTCGTTTCATAAAAACACATTCGTGTTTTAAGAACCCTCATTATGTAGCAGTTGCATAAACCACTATTGCGTCCGACACAGCCTCAGTAGTTGGGACCTTCAGCCAGGCCCCTATTTCACCATCTTTACAATTATTGTCAGTTTTATAAATATGACAACTCGAACTAGGTACATTTCTTTCACAACGTGAAGCGTGTGTCCAGTTTTGCTCCCGATACAAAATGAGGGATGTTATAAATTTGACTTGTGTATTGGTCTAGGTGTCTGTGTATCTGCGGCTGTGTAAATGGAATTTAAGAGTCGACATTAGCATTCGAAATCGGCCCCCCGGAGGAAATACACTGGAACCTAACTCGATAGAAGTTCTGTTACACGTGGCAGCTTGATTATCAACTTAGGCTTTCGACACGTTATAAGTAGATTACGAGATTGAATAAAAATAAAAAACATAATGGGACAATAATTGACACCAATTGACCTAATGTCAAACTAGGCAAAGCCTGTATTATGGGTACTTGACAACGGATAAACATACTTATATGTGTATAGATAAATACATATTAACCATCCAAGACCCAAGAACAAACATTCGTATTCATCATACAAACTCTGCCCCGACCGGGGATCGAACCCGGGACCTCAAGCTTCATAGTCAGGGTAGAGACGTGGTAGAGACTCTAACCACTAGGCTATGTGGTCGTCCGGTATAGGCGGTTAGTTTCGATTCAGAGGGTCAAATGGGTCAAATTTGACTTGCAAGATTTGATAAACAGAATAATACTTACATATTTTATTCTATAAGTTAGGTAAAAGCTTCGAATAAGGTAAGTTTTTCACTCCCAAAAATAGCAATTTACTCTAAATATATTACCAGACACTAGCACAAATATTTGCAATCGTAATTATTATTTGTCTAACTCGACACACAAATAACATTCTTATTACATTCTCGGAATCTGTAATAGATAAGAACTGTCAATAAAACTCTCGTCATCTCATTCCCCGAAGCGAAAAGAAAATTGTAAAATAAATTGATTCCAGTATTTATTGTTTTCCATATATTGTTCATTGGGTGTTCCAATTCAGGTTTTGATTGGAAAGCTTTGTGAAAAATTAAATTCGCATGTGAGAGTCAATAAGCTAACGTACTGCAAATTAATCATGTACTACACGCAGTTAATAAAGCCGAGATAGCCTAGTGGTTTGACCTATGGTCTCTCAAGCAGAGGGTCGTGGGTTCAAACCCCGGCTCGCACCTCTGAGTTTTTCGTAATTTATGTGCAGAATTACATTTGTAATTTATCATGAGCTTTTCGGTGAAGGAAAACATCGTGAGGAAAGCTGCACACTTCTGCGAAGCAATTCAATAATGTGTGTGAAGTTCCCGCCTGGGAACTATAGCCCAAGCCCTCTCATTCTGAGAGAAGACCTGTCCTCAGCAGTGGGACGTAAAATGGGCTGGTGAGGATGATGACACAGTTTTTTAACCCCTGACCCAAAAAGAGGGATGTTATGGGCTTGACCTGTGTATGCGTGTATCTGTCTGTGGCATCGTAGCACCTACACAGATGTACGGATTTGAAAGCAGCTTTTTTTTATCAAAAGGTACCTAGTTTAATCGAGATACCTACTTCTGAGCTAAGTTTCATAAAAACCGGTGCAGCCGTTTTTAAGATATTGAACTTTGAAATGCAAATGTCGGGGGGCTTCCAACTTTTCTATTCATGAAGTTGGTTAGGTTATTTATGGGAAAAGGAAGCCAATAGAGCAAGTGAGTCGTTTGATGGGAAATACGCTATGTCAAACCTTTAACCAGACAGATTCATACTTATTTAAATGTCTAACACTGATAACCAAAGCGCCAGGAAGTTTGAGCGTTCACTTCAATTTTCCAAACGCAACCGAATTTTCTTTCAAGCATTTACCCCTCAGAACTACATCGGGATAGAAGGAGAGAGTTTATCAATTTGTATGGGCATTGGGAACGTGAAACATTTTGTATGTTAATACATGCGTTTTAATGAACCGTCAAAAATTTTGCCATGTATTGGGTAAGTCTAAGTACTTCTGCAAAGTTTTGATTAGGAAAAAATAAGTAAAAGCATTCACCCATAATATTCATCGACTCCGCTTATTGAAATGGGGAACGTTTTTTTTATGTTAAGTATTTTTTTTTGAAAAACAGTTTACAGTGGTGCTTACTTGGACTTATTAAAACCTATCCTGTATAATTTTAGAACATAAGAGTACTGATGAAAGGAAATCCCTTGACAACAGCTATTGAACTAGCCATTTTGTTTCTAAAATTTGACATCACACGCGGAAAGCGATGGGTAAAGTTCACGGCGAGCAATAAGGCTCTCATTCTCGGCACTTTTTCTTGGCACTCGAGGTACATACAAACTATTTCTTTCTATCTAGTCTGTGGTTTACCCCGAAACACGAACACAGTTATTCATGGCAATGCGAATATCAATGATCTGCAAAGGAATTGGTCTTGGTTACGAGAGCAGAAAATAAAGTCCTATCGGAAACCTGAGGGACTACTACCTAGTTCCTATTTAAAAAAATCTCTAGGGTTACTACTTATCACTAACTTAAGCCTCATTTCTGCTTTCGGTCCTTCTCCATTTTTATATGTTTCAGTTCAGGTCGTCCTTTTGACGACCGGATAGCCTAGTGGTTAGAGAACCTGACTATTAAGCTTGAGGTCCTTGGTTCGATTCCCGGTCGGGGCAGATGTTTGTATGATGGATACGAATGTTTGTTCTCGGTTCTTGGATGTTTAATATGTATACAAGTTTGTATTTATCTATATAAGTATGTTTATCCGTTGTCTAGTACCCATAGTACAAACTTTGCCTATTTCGGGACTAGATCCATTGGTGTAAATAAATTGTCCCACGATATTTATTATTTATTCAGTTATATTTTATTCCTTTTCACTTACAATCTCTGGCTTTCTTCTTAAAAATACACCAGGATAATTTAAAATGCGCTTTGAGCCTGAGCCAGATTAAACCGCTCCCCAACTAGCCTCACGATTAACTACCAACAGCAAACACAACTCCCAAAACTCCATTATCTTAAACAAGATGTGAATAACGTCATACAGAGCGAACAAACTGCCCTTTGTCAAGAATATGGGGCGGAACAGCGTATTTGCGGTCAGCAAGCGGCATGTTTTACACAGTGGCAACGCAAATACTGGCGTTTCGTGCCCACTGTATCAGAAAGTCATACTAAAATGGGGGGTGGGGTGAGGGACGGGAGGAAGCGGGAGCGTGGGACGTTAGGTTTGACGTCATCGCGTCTAAAGAGAAAAAATATCCTGAGCGCCTAGTGTAATCGCCGACCAGGCCAAGAAATACGTCTCGATCGCGTTTGCGTTAAACAATTCTCATACTACATATTTGGCACTTTAACGCAAACGCGATCGAGACGTATTTTGTGAATGCTGGAATGCTAGGTAACGTAATCTAGTGGAGCGTTATCGATATTTTTTTAAGACGTTTGGAACAGCATCACTATGAACGTATTTGGTACTGAAATTTAGTATGAGTGTTCTCGATGGCGACATGGATTCGAATATTCATGCTCGGGGCTATATGTTTGATCCATCGTAAACCAGCAGGTATGAGTTAACTTATGTTATTTTTTAATAATTTAAACTTTTGTCACACCTAACGAACCTATCAAGAATATGACATAGGTAAAGAAAATTGACAGTAAAGTTTACTTTTTAGTGACAAAAGTTTCTGCCAGTGTGACGATTTTTTATTTAATACTGGAGCTTGGAGAAGCACCGAAAACACACTTAAACAAGATTTAATTAAATTCGTCTAAAGCATAAAAAGACTGCCAAAATCCTTCCAGAAGGAAGGCAGCCAAAAGGCTTTGCCGTAGTAACTAGCGTTCCAATGATCAGTTCCAGTTATCAGAGTCATTTATCTCCTTCAGAACTTAAGCTACCTAATCCGTCCATTCGCTTCCCTAGGCTTCGTTTTTTTAAGATTTGAAATTTAATTTAATAATAACCCCGCTCCGCTTCCTCCCCCGCTCCGCTCGTCACCCCGCTCCCGCCACCCGCTTATCCCACCCACACTCCGCGAAGCAGCGAAATCATTCGTCCGTTAACCGATATGAGGCACAGTTTGAATTGCAAAACTACCTACTAGGAATTCGCTTGCTTTAAACAAAATGCACGTTTTGTGCAACGCCAACGCTTTTGTTTCTGAGATATGACTTATTTATTCGATTCGGTCGGCGGTTCTCGGAGTGCATGTTACGGTTGCTGCTTACGTAAGCATTATATGCTGTATTGAGCTTTACCATCAAGCATATCCTAATCCTAATCCTAACTAATATTATCCTAACTTAATATTATAAATACGAAAGTAACTCTGTCTTTCTGTCTTTCTGTCTCTCTGTCTGTCTGTAGATGAAATTTGGTAAGAAGATAGTTTGAACATAGAGGAATAACATAGGCTACTTTCTATTCGGGAAAATTATATAGTTCCTGCGGGATAGCGATAACCGAAATCTACGCGGACAAAGTCGCGGGCAACAGCTAGTTAGTCAATAAAGAGGAAATTAGCATTGTAGTCAAGCCGTTGATAGCTTAGTGGTTTGACCTATGGCCTCTCAAGCAGAGGGTCGTGAGTTCGCACTGGGCCCGCGTGGGAACTATAGCCCAAGCCCCTCTCATTCTGAGAGGAGGCCTGTTCCCAGCAGTTGGACGTTAAACAAGGCTGGTGATGATAAAAAAAATGATAATGAGGCCCATCGGTACTCCGTTTTTAACGCCAGTCCAATGATTTTAGAACACCAAAATTAGATCCTTCGAAATTCTGCGAAGAACCTGTGACCAGCAGTGAGATGATGATAATAATCATAATTGTCGACGACCGGATAGCCTAGTGGTTACAAAACCCAACTACGAAGCTTGAGGTCCAGGGTTCGATCCCCTGTCGGGTCAGATAATTATCTGTATGGCGAGCACGACAGTTTACTTTCAAGGTCTTGGATGTTAAATGTATTTATCTATGTAAGTATCGTTATTCAACACAAGCTCTGCTTAATTGGGACTAGGTCAGTAAATTTGTTGTCAATAATTGTCCGATGATATTATTTATTTATTTATTTTGAAACATTGCATACTTTCGACCAGTTTTGCTTCAAACCACAATCGGTTGTAGTTACGCTCAGTGTTCACACACGAAGCCCACAGCTCTGAACACAACCAAACATGGCAATTCTGCGGGTCACGAAGACAAGTTTAAGGCAAAACTTCTAACAGTCTACCGTCCGCAAGTTCCCATTCAGTCTGTTATGGACAAATGCATCTATTAACAAAGTTAAGTCATTATCTTATTTAACACAGACCTAATATTGGAATAAAATTTTGTATAGGAACCGCGCGTGTAAGATTTTGCGTAGATATTTTGACGTCACTAGCGTATACCTCTATTAGGCTCTTTTGTGGTGGTGTTTGAACAATTATTTGATGAACAGTCAGCAGCTCTCAACAGCTCTCAGCAGTTCTAAGCAACCGAAGTGAATAAATAAATGGATGAATATCATGGGACAATTAACACAAATTGACCTAGTCCCAAACTAGGCAAAGCCTGTACTATGGGTACTAGACAAAGGATAAACATACTTATATACCTACATATAAAAACATCCAAGACCCGAGAACAAACATTCGTACTCATCATACAAACATCTGCCCCGACCGGGAATCGAACCCGGGACCTCAAGCTTCATAGTCAGGGTCTCTAACCACTAGGCTATCCGGTCGTCAAACACAAGTGGTCACAAAGATCTGCGCAAGCTCTTATGTCTATAATAATAGAGATGTTCTTAGATCATTGTAAACGCGTCGGTTGCTTACCTACTTTTGCTGCTGATTGAAGAAAAATAAAAATAAACAAATGGTGGTGGTGATGGCCGAAAGCGGTCAGGAGATGGAACTTTTCTTTTTAACACTTGAGGTACGTACACTATTTTTTTTTCTATCCAGATAGTTCTGTAATCATCACCGTCTTATGAGAGGCCTTGGACTATAGTTTAAAAGCGACTCCAGTGCGAATTTGGAACTTCACAGATGACAGTTTTAAATGATTCGCGGTTAATTGCATTAGACAATGAAAACGGGATATCAGTTTGCCCGTGATCATGATGCATGTAATATTGCGAGCTCGTCAAACCTATAAGGTAATCACGGTCGATATCCCGTTTTCGTTATGTCTACTTTACAGATGCTTCACACAGACCATTGAGTTGTTTTGCAGGTGCGTTATTGATGTTTCTTTCATCCAAAGGTACGTGAAAAATTTCAAATGTGAATTCACTCTCCTCTCTAAGATTCATACCAATAATGCCAAGATGGTTAAGCTAGAGCAATCCTTTCAAGGATCGGATGAGATCGTCTACGATCGTGTCTTTCCGGAGCAGATCGGGCAGCATCGGCCAATATCGGGCAGTCGTTAGCCGAGCCATAAAGTAAAGACGTAAAGTCGTTATCTGAGGCCCGCCGCTAACTACGTGATAAAGCTCTAGATAGTCAAGTATAAGTTCGACGAGATATCTTTGGGTTAGATTGAATTTGTTTCTTTGAATGTGTGCAACAGTTGGGTTAGATATGAGTTAATAATTACATAATAAAACAAATGTACAATGGACTAACACTACCTACAAAGTAAATTAAAATATTAACACTAAAACTAACTCAAAAAAGTAAAGATTAAATACCTACCAAACCTGGACCTCTCGGCAGGGTGCCCGTCACGCAGGCAGCATTCCCGCGCTGAATTGCAATAGCAATTTTTTGCGCGAGAAAGCTGCCCGCGGGAGGGTCGCCTGTTGCCTCTTTCAGGCGTTTGCTCAGCTCCATGTGGAGCCCGAGAGCACCCTTACCCCAAGGACCCATCGTCTCGACGCCAAACGGCAAGAACTCTTATTGGGCGCCAAGACAGCTGTACTTGCTGACCTTGAGAGTATGAGTTAATCGTTGTACTTACAGACACACTTTTATGGGATATCGAAATTCTTATGGTAGAATCACGAGTACCTACCTACTATTTATTTTAATAGGTGAGAAAAAATGTACCCAAAGGTCAAGTTTTTAAAGCCTACATAAATACAACAGAACTCTCACCTCACTTCTTTCGGACTGCGGTCCTCAGGCATGACACGTACCTAAAAAGAGACGTCTCTATTGTGGCCTAGATAATAGATAACTCCAAGATACTCGTCCCTTCTCCAAAACAACTCACCTTAACTCCGTCGCATAACGTCGACCGTAACTGCAACCTCAGACTACAACCCTAATAGTTTCAAGCATTAACTTTATTACTGTCACACACTTCAAGAAACCCAATCTGGCCAATTGAAGTCGCCCATAAAACACTGACCTACAATCCGATTCACTTGTACGTAATATTTACGCCCCTAAAGGGTCCAGCCAGGGTTTCTCAACCTCCGAGAGTTTCGTACCTCAAAATGAAATCCTTTAGCGACGTCTCTAAGACGGATCCATATTCTATTTCCATTCGTTTACCATTCGTTTCGATCCAATTGAAATTATAATGTAGCTTGTCATAATCTTTCTGTCACTTGTCATAACTCTTTTTTTCTCCGTAACTATAAAGTGGTCTCGATTATTACTTATACTATATTTATTTTGCCAGAGACCCGATCCCTCTCCCCCCCCCCCCCCCTTTCCGCTATGCTTTTTCCTCCTTATAGGTCGGCAACGGACTAATGACTCTCTTGGGGTTGCTGATTCTCATGGACTTACCATCAGGACCGTGTTTTATAAAGCTACAAGTTACAATTTACAAGCGGAATAAGTCTCATTCTATCACCTTTTTTTAGAAAGAGACTTCCGCTTGTAAATTACAACTTGTAGCTTTAT
Organism: Clepsis dumicolana; assembly: GCA_963691665.1. NCBI lineage: Eukaryota > Metazoa > Arthropoda > Insecta > Lepidoptera > Tortricidae > Clepsis > Clepsis dumicolana. The sequence continues at coordinate 946,835 of OY829506.1, forward strand.
AAAACACGACCCAGGTGACCCAGTTACATCAGGTATTTCAATATAAAAAATGTATTATAAAAATAACCTAACCAATAGAGCACTAGATATGACCATTACAAAATCCTTGATTTTTTTAAGGTCTCAGAAAAAACAGACTTGTGACTAAGTGAGAGATTACGACAAACTTTACATTATGACTTTCATTTTGTATGGGATACAAATTGACCCGTTCTAAGACACCGTCGCGGCAGTGTCCCGCTGTTTCGCGACGCACAGTTTTAGAGCCACTGGGTCGGGGTATTAAACCCGGGTATTTACGGCCCCGGACACTACATCTGTCCGACCCGGATTATCAATAACAGCCTATTCCGGTTAGTTCCCTGGCCGCCTGTAACTACTATACCCGGATTAAAAACTAGGGCCTTATTAATATAAGGGTTACTTATTAATTAAGACGCTTTGGGCTCCAATTTAAATGTACAGCGGAAACACGAGACATTGGAGTTATTTCTAAACATTGATATAAGGAATCAGGATATGACCTTTGGAACATTTTGAGCACAGGAACGGTGAAGCCCATTTGTCGCATAATATGGTTCCGTTGGCAATTCGTCCCGTTCGCATTTCGTCCTGTTCGCATTTCGTCCCGTTCGCAATTCGTCCCTTTCGCAATTTTCGTCCCGTTCACAATTCGTCCCGTTTGCGATTCGTCTCAATCCCGATGTATCTATTCATTATTTTACGAGCAACACATGAGCAACAGCAAGAACCACATCGAAAGTGTCTGTAAGTCTGTGCCGCTTTTCGTGAAAATCTCGAAAATTAGTAGCTCTCTTCAGGGCTAGACTGAATAGGACTGAACAATGAAGTTAGATCTTTGACTTCGTCCACGGCATTTTTTAAATTCTACCATCTATATTTATGTGTTCTAGCAACATAAAATTTATCTGATTATGGTATTTCAAACTTTAACAGCAGTTCAGCGCCATTTACCACCAACAAACCTTTCAGTTCGTCCACGGACCGGGAGACGAGCTGTCGGTAGGCCTCCAACAAGAAGGAGCCGACGACCTGGTAAAGATCGCGGGGCCGCGGTGGATGCGGACAGCACACGACCGGTCTGAGTCAGAGCTTTGGGAGAGGCCTATGCCCAACCGTGCGCACGCTTAATCATAAAAAGAAATATTTCAAAAATGATACTTTTTGGGAATAAGCGATTAAAGATTTACATCTGCTCAGGATTAAATTTAAAAATATGAAAAAAATACTTATAATGAGAATCCTTCTATTATTACGCTATTGATTTATAGCCAATTGTTCGAAGTTTCATGAGTAATGAAAAAAAGAAGGATAGAAACTCTCAGTCATGTTTATTTTTAAATTTAAAAACATAACTTGCCACTTATAGCTATTTTTGATTAAATGAAGTAGCTATTTGGCCGAACTAACGTGGCATAAAACAAAATGTTGCTGTTTTGTACAAAAGGTAAATGCTACTTCGCCATAATATTTTGCCTAAATTCTTTTTATGTTTAGCTGAAGAATTGAACTTAGTTTTTATATCCTAAAGTTTCATTTTAACTTAAAATACCATTTTATTTTTTTATAAAATAGTTACTAATAAAAGTCATATTTATCACTAATCTATTATTAATTTCAGTAAACAAACACAAAAAAATCCAAGAGGGTACGTGGGTTGCACTGAAAGTTTCGAGAATCGCTTATTTAACTATGTCATTATTAATGTTGGCAATTTGTCTGTTTTACAACCATAGAGCTTTTAACAACTTGAAACAATTGGCAGCTTGAAAAAAAAAACCAAACAAGTGCGAGTCTGACTAGCGCACGAGGGTTCCGTAGAAAGATTTTAACGGTTTCCTTCAGTGTTTTAAGTTGTCCAGTGTTAGCAGAGCCCTGCTCCTAGGCAAGATGTACGCAGTGTGGGGTCATCTTATATTGGGCAGTGAAATCTACAGGCAGACATAAAAATTAAGATTTTGAGAATTTTGTGAGTGGTTGTGCTATAAGAGCTACCTTCATACCGAATTTCAAGTTTCTACGACAACTGGAAGTACCTTGTAGGTTTTCGGGGTACGGCAATTTGTATGGAAACAACCTTTTTAATGACTGTATCTTTTGATTGCGATGACTTAGAAGATTGATTTTTCCAGGGCTTCAAGGCACTGTAGACTTGAGTATTTGATATTAATTTCAGCATGCTACCTCCACGCGTTCCAGAGAAAAAGGGTCTTGACAGAGATACAGACAGACGGACAACAAAGTGATCCTATAAGGGTTCCGTTTTTTCCTTTTGAGGTACGGAACCCTAAAAATTAAGCACTTTTTGTTGCTGTCGGGTTTGAAACCTTGGGTCCATGGGTTCCCGGCGCTTACAAGCTTATTTTAGAGTTGCAAAAGCACTTAGTCGATGCAACTTGTTACCGGGCTGGCAGTTTTCTCTCTCAAAGAATCAGCATCACTATTCAGCGAGGCAACGCTGCCAGCCTTTTGGGCACCATGGCATGGGGTCCATAATTTAGTTTTAAGTTTTAGTTTATTTCGTTTTAGCTTAGATTAAATGTCATCGTAAAAAGCACTTTTTGTTAATTAGTTTTCGAAGTTGAGCAGTCGTTGGCAAAATGGAACTAGGTAGCGTATGAAAATTTAAGGTCTATGATTTTTTACGATTTTGAAAGTGGCTCTATCACAAAAATAATATCGTGATCGGATGTATTCTGTCTTTGGATATGAAGTTACTTCAAAGACCACCATGAATCGCTGGTTTTTTGAATTTTAACGCGGTCTTTTGAAACTCAGTGATCATGGTCGTGAAGGTCGGCCAAAATGTGCCGTTACTCCAGAAAACGTCGACTCGTTGATTGAAAAAGATCGACATGTCATTTATTATCGTGAAATTCAGACTTCAGGGATTGAAACAAGTCAAATTGTAACAATCTTGCAAACAGAACTAGGCGTAAGATATCGGGTTTCCCGTTGGTTCCTCCACTGACTTACTGAAGAACAAAAGACTGGCTACTTGGTGTCGAAAAACTCTGGAAAGATTCAACGGAGGAACGTCAAACGCGGTTTATAGTATCGTGTCTAGTGATGAAACGTGGATACACGCGTACGAATCTGAAAATAAAAATATCGGTAAATCGTCAACATTTTACCTTGTAAGGGCACAGCAACATAATTTAAAAAATATTTTATTATAATAATTAAGTAGGTAAGTACTTAAAATATTATGGCACTTCCTTAGGCGAAATTAGAAATAAGAAATTTTGTACTGATAAGTGATATTTTACAATGTTAACAAATAATACATTTTTATACATCAACAGACATTACGTTAGTAGTCAATTGATTTGAATATTCTTGATCTGGTGACTCAATTATTATTGCGTGAGAGTGAGACAACGGTGAGACTAAGCTTAGAATTCGCCGAGCACTCGACGACGCCGCCATCCCAAAAGAATAAAAATGGAGATTTAGCAAATTTACGAGTTAATGAAAATGCACAATCTTTCATCAATCAATCACAAAGGCAGATCAAAATAATTATGGCTTTCTCTGTACAATTCGACCACATATGTAAGTCATAAGTCTGTGGCGACTTGGCGCCATCTGTCATCCAGTAGGAGTACCAACTTACGACATTCGAAGGACTCCTAGCGCCATCTGTCATCCAGTAGGAGTCGACTTACGACATTCTAACGACTCCTAGCGCCATCTAGTCATCGAACGTTCTCCGCAGTTTCTGCGCTACATCACGCTGACGAAGTTTCTCAAGTTGGTTGCATAAATACAACTTCCAACTCTGTTTCATTAGACTTCGGTGCCCAGGCATAAAATCTGCCTGGAGAGAGATCTCTATATTACGGTCTTTCCCACATTGGTGACCCCCGATTAAAGGACGAAAAACGCAACCTACGATGACATGCAGTGTTAATTATATATGTTAATTATGTATTACATATATTACGAAATAACTAAAAAAGCATCACAGTAAACTGGGAATTACTTTAATATGAAAAAGAAATCAATACAAATGTTGCCAAATCTTTACAACGAATTTAAAAATAAACTGGAGTAACATAAAATGTTACAAGTTATTATTTTGTTTATTAAAAATAAACTTAAATATCTCAGAATGATTTCCAATGTTTCTTAAAACAATTGAAAATAAACTGCATTAAACCGATTTTTTTCCATTGAAAGTGAAACGATATTTCTAATAAATAGAATTAAGTCCAAGAATAGTCACTTAGTTATTTAATTATAAAAATCAAATAGCCTTACCAGTGCCCTAAGCACGACTTGTCGAATCCTGCGTCACGTAAAATCGAATAGTAAACTATAACGAGTTTGTATGACGTTTGGAACAGCGCCCGCCCGTGAGCGTATTTGGAACTAAAATTTAGTATGAGATTTCTCGATCTCGATACGATAACCGTAACGTAACGCAGGATTCGACAAGTCGTGCTTAGGGCACTGTGCCCTAAGCACGACTTGTCGAATCCTGCGTCACGTAAAATCGAATAGTAAACTATAACGAGTTTGTATGACGTTTGAAACAGCGCCCGCCCGTGAGCGTATTTGGAACTAAAATTTAGTATGAGATTTCTCGATGTCGATACGATAACCGTAACGTAACGCAGGATTCGACAAGTCGTGCTTAGGGCACTGTGCCCTAAGCACGACTTGTCGAATCCTGCGTCACGTAAAATCGAATAGTAAACTATAACGAGTTTGTATGACGTTTGAAACAGCGCCCGCCCGTGAGCGTATTTGGAACTAAAATTTAGTATGAGATTTCTCGATGTCGATACGATAACCGTAACGTAACGCAGGATTCGACAAGTCGTGCTTAGGGCACTGTGCCCTAAGCACGACTTGTCGAATCCTGCGTCACGTAAAATCGAATAGTAAACTATAACGAGTTTGTATGACGTTTGAAACAGCGCCCGCCCGTGAGCGTATTTGGAACTAAAATTTAGTATGAGATTTCTCGATGTCGATACGATAACCGTAACGTAACGCAGGATTCGACAAGTCGTGCTTAGGGCACTGTTAGTCAAACAACGAAATATTTAGTGTTGCTCCGCTTAAACGTCGATCCTGCTTACGTCACTGTCGGCACAACTCTAAAGCGTGCCGCTTTACTAGTATAAACCTGTCGGCGCGGTTTAGTGAAAAAGAGAGGGGTGATCGGTTATTTCATTCATTTTAGTCCGAATTCAGTGGCGGTTGGAGCGTACCTATTCTCCTCGTGGGGTTAATGCGTTTTATGTTTAAATCTCAAAATTCCCCATTTTTGAGTTATTTATTTTTATGATTAAGCGTGCGAGTGGACGTCTTTCGGCTGACATGATGATGATGAACGTTTCAAAACAATTGACGAACTCAATCAGTTGCCCACTGAGCCACAATCTGGGATTAAATCAAGCCATTTTTGACTAGTTCCCCCTTATCTTCCCAATTTAATAACGAGTTGGTCCCAAACATTGTTATAACAGTAATTCCCAGGGTTCGGTATCTCTGTCCCTCCAATAATTGTGGCAGATGGCATCTCGGTCGAATCAATTTGACAAATTGTGGACCGAATGTAGCCAATAAGGGGCCGCAAACTTGTGTCGTTAGGCGAGTAGATGGACGAATATCTCGTGACTGGGGCGTACTAAGTTTAGTGTCGGTCTGTTTATCTCTTGACTAGCTTTTGTCCGCGGCTTCGCTCCCTTGATAGAACCCCCTATCTAATGTCTAAGTTTTATGATCGTAACTTTAAAAATAACATTTTTCTCGTACAAACTTTCACCCCTTTTTTCACCCTCTAAGGATTGAAATTTTTAAAAACGGTGAAATACCTGTACATTTATGTCTCTTGAAAAACATTTTCACTAACTTTCACGGCAGTGACTTTAAAAATACCATTTTTACATACATACATCCAACCCCCCTTAGGGGTGGAATTTCGAATAATCCAGTCTTATAGTGTATTTATAAAAAGGTACACGAAGGTAGCACATATCACCACTGCCCATAGACACCCGCAATCTCGGAGGGTTTGCAGACGCATTGCCAACCTAGAGAGCTAAAATGAAATACCTCTTATGCCCGTAATTACACCGGCTGTCTTACTCTCCACACTGGAACACAACAACAGTGCAAGCATGGTACCCTAAGTACGATACCAAATGTAAGGAGGTTTAAGGAAGTTTTTTTTGATCCCAGGGAAACAAAAGTAGGCGGATTTTTTAAATATTTAACCACAATCTACGTCCAGAGCGAACACTGGGGCAAATTGTGCGCATACTCATATACAACTTCCGTCCTCGTGCCTTTTTCACCCGGCCTTAAAAATAAAATTTTATCTTTGCCTAACTGGCCCTCTTTCCTCTAGCTAATGCTTTTTACCTCAATAAAATAGGACATTAGCTATGAATGAATCCGCGGCCTTCATATTATATCAAATAATGGTAACCTTTTACGTGAAGCGCTGAAATCTCGTGCTAAAAGAAAATTCTGATTCCACATCGACATTAGCATCCAAGGCACGGTGGACGACTGATCGTGGAAAAATTACGAAATGAATGCAAAGAAAAACAGCTCTGCCGGCTGTAGAGGCAAACATAATTTTGGTATTATCTTACCAATTATTACGAGTACCGTTTCATCGTTAAAAGAAAAACATTTACTGTCTGAATATCCTTTTAAAGCCGAGTACAAGTCCCACTGAGCGGACAGGGTGGAGTCGGCTGCCGCCGCGTCGAAGCGGCTCCTCGAGCACGCCGCGGTACGACGGTAGCCGAACGCCTCCGCTAACCGTACGGTACTGAGTCAGCTGCCGCCGCGTCGAAGCGGTTCCTCGAGCACGCCGCGGTACGACGGTAGCCGAACGCGTCCGCTAACCGTACGGTACTGAGTCAGCTGCCGCCGCGTCGAAGCGGTTCCTCGAGCACGCCGCGGTACGACGGTAGCCGAACGCGTCCGCTAACCGTACGGTACTGAGTCAGCTGCCGCCGCGTCGAAGCGGTTCCTCGAGCACGCCGCGGTACGACGGTAGCCGAACGCGTCCGCTAACCGTACGGTACTGAGTCAGCTGCCGCCGCGTCGAAGCGGTTCCTCGAGCACGCCGCGGTACGACGGTAGCCGAACGCGTCCGCTAACCGTACGGTACTGAGTCAGCTGCCGCCGCGTCGAAGCGGTTCCTCGAGCACGCCGCGGTAGCCGACCGCGTCCGCCAACCGGACGGTACCGGTGCAGCCGAATGTAGCCGTCGGAGTACGAGAGGAACTCCATTCAAATTAACGGTTACTGCCCAAACCAAATGCATACTTATACCACTAGTCATTTTCAAGTGGTCTTCTTAGCGCTCTGCTTTTCACAAAGCTTAATAAAGCGCTGTCAAATGCCTTGAGCAGTAAACTATCCTAATAACTGAATTAGGAATGCCTAATCACAGAACGGGTTAAACGTTGCAGTGATATTATAATGTCAGGCCGAAGTCTTTGGTCTTTCATTACATTGGTATAATAAATATTTTCAAATAACTGCGATATGATAGCCTTTTTATTATTGCTACCAGATCTGTCATTTGTGGTCTAATCGTGAGCAAAATCGCATCGCCAGCCATTGATATAAACATAAGATACCTATGCCCGTCGAACATTTTCACACAGGAACGGCGGAGGCACCCGTGCGTGACTATCTAAGTGCTAGTGCCACAATATTGGCAACAAACGGAGTATCGAAGGTGGCCTATACCACAAAACCTACAATTACAACTTTACAAGTGTCATGTTACAATTTTGTAGTAATACAAGTGTGCGTACCATAAAATATACAAGTCACATATTTGTTAAGGAAAATTTTTACAAATTAGTAAATTGTATCGACAACTCTACAATTTATTGTATCACAAAATTTTACATACAACAAATGTTTTTCCGGAAAAACTGACAAATTTGTATGTGACAATTGTAGGTTTAAGAGTTGTGTTACAGTAAATTGTAGTAATAAGTATACATGTATGTAGAATTGTACCTACAAGTTTACAATTCTCTAGACATGTGGCAAGAGGGTATAATTGCAAATACATTTTGTTACATTAAACGAGAATATTTTGTTTCACGAAATGTTTAGTTCTAGTGGCAGTGATAGTGAAGAAGAATTAATAGAAAGACATTCTAGGACGCACAAAGAACGCATAAATTTAACTTTTAATATAACGGATTTTACGTTCAACCAAAGAATCAGAGTGAGTAAATCTACTGTGGAATATCTAATGCATACTATAAGTGGAAACCTTCGACATCCGACACGAAGAAGTCACGCTCTTGATCCAAAACAACAGCTAAGTATTAACAGTTTTAAGATGGTTGGGCTCATGCAATTACTAATTTTAATTAGTGTACTCATAATTGACTTGATGGTAGTGATATTAACTTATACAAAGTGAAACTACCTTCAATATTAAAGGAGCGAAATAATTGTTACATATTTGTAATTGTAACTTTATAATATGTCGATATAATTACAAATCTACAATCCTACAATTATGTAGCTGTCGTGACATAACCTCCATTTTACGTGATACGCTTTTACAAACGCGAATTATAGGTAGACTTCAAACTTGTAACTAATACATATTTGTAATTATTGTGGTACATTATTTTATTTACAATTTAACAATTTTTTCGAATTGTACACTTGTAAAATTTTGTGGGATAGGGCACTGGTCCATACGTAAATATATAAGTCTATGTTGCCAGTCTATTTACGTCCTACTACTGGGCACAGACCTCCTCTCAGTTTGATGCCACATTTGTGCTTTAGTTCGAACGCAAGCCCAGGCCGTATTTCACCAACTTTACAAGTGTCAGTTTTCAATGACAATTCGGTGTCAATTGCTGACAAGAAGAGCTTTTGTTTTAGCGCGATTCATACTGGCCAAGAAATGTAGCTCGGATTGTCATGACAAACCGACAATTGTAAAGTTGGTGAAATAGGGGCCAGATCGGATTGGAAACTTCATAATTATACGCCGTTAAATTGCTTGGCAGGAGTTTGCATTTTCCACGGTGTTTTCTTTGAATGAAGAGTTCATGATAAATTACTAATTTTACACACAATACATTTTCCGACTAATACTTATGTAGGTAATTTGGAGAAGGACTGAAAGAGAGAGAGATATACTATGATTATTACTATGTGTACATAAGGCTGACTGACTGGTAGAGATTTATTTTAGGGATAAGTCTGCGTTTGTATTTGTACCTCACTGTTTGCAACTTGTCTTTTTTCTGTATAGTAATAATATCTCTCAACTAAATACATTATTATTAAAAGTTTTTTCAATGACCATGAATTGTCTCGCGCTTCCTTTTTTATGAAACGTCAAAACTTTTATAAAAGGCATTGGCGAAAGATCTTGCAGCCGCTACAAAATACGCTCTCATAAAAGCGTTGCTTCAATCCTGTCAAATTTGCTGCTAAAAATATCTACAAAATTAATATCGGCTGTTCAATTTTTTTTTATATTATGTTTTGATGTCCCCAGGGTTGAAACGCGAATTGAAACTTGGAAATTGAGCAATCAACATCAACAGTTCTGTTCTGTTATAGGTCTGATTGGGACGTTGGTCGGTTTTGAGCGAAAAAATTGACACGTAATAGGTATTTTTTTGTTTCAGGTTTCGTACTTTATGCCTATGGAATAGTTGTTTCAAAGGGAAATAACTCGATTTCGTATGGAAAATGTAAAAGTGTTTACATTTTTTTAGGTTAAGTGCATGCAATTATTGTAATTAATGTAGGTATGCTTCTACATGACACAAATAGTAAAGAGTCAATTATGTCAAAATTAAAGATAAATAATAACAACTAAGAAAAGTTGAAAAACCTCCGACACTATAAAACATTTTCAAAGTAAGTGCACCTAAGTTAGTTAGTAGGTGCCTCAAGAAGAGCTAAATCGATTTAATGAAACATAGCTAAGAAACATTCCCATTAAACCAGCTCTCGATTTAAAAAAACCGCATCCAAATTGGTATATCCATTTAGGAGCTACGATGACACACAGGCACACAGATACACACTTTTGCTATTGAAGTTAAAAATAAAGACAAAATAAATAGTAAAAAAACTTTTATGCAGATGATGATTTTAGCCAGTACAAAAAATGCTCTTACGTTTCGAACAAATCCCAATTTGAATAACACCGAATCCAATCGAAAAATTCCAGCTCCATTGTTGCTACAGCGCGGCTTAAATAAAAAATCACTAACCATAAAATCGACGTATTTTTACAGCTAAAGCCCATTTGCGAGTCCCGCGGGGGACAGCCCTAATACCGATGCAATCAATCGTTGTTACGAACCAACTTTGTATCATAAACGACATTGGAGTTCGAATCGCTAATGGGGCTTAGCGCGATGTCCAACGCGGACCGCAGAGCGCCGGCTTGCGCAGTAAATGCTCGGTAAATGGCCACCATTTTCGGTCCAAACGCAGGTAACGAAACGATAAAGTTATGTTTAAATTTGCGCTGTTTGAGGTGTGGAGCGCGGTTTGGAATTGTGTAGTCGAATTTGCTGGCACTCTGTGTACATGCAAATTTGTCGAGGCAGTTTGAATTGTCAAATAGAACAATGAGTTAGGTAGTCGTTTCTTTATTTTCATGTTCTGTTAAGCAACTATAAGGGCAAGCATACACTACGATTTTTTGTTGTGAAAAGATTTGTCGCAGAAATTTAACGTATGTTTCCTAGGATGGACTGAAAAATTACTATTCAAAGCGTCCTTCAAACTAAAGTGGAACTTTTGAATTTTATTTTCATGACGCGCCAATATCTTTCTTAACTTTCATACAGCTTATTTTCTAAACAAAAGCGCAACTTTCATGCAAATTCATGTAAAGCTTGAAAAGCCACTCTAAGCTATGTTTAAGTTGTCTTTTCTTGTGCTTATTTACTGGCAGTAGGTGAGGGGAGACATGTTACAAGCTTTTATTTAACTTGCAATGTATACATTTATGTATGTATGATGCATGCAATGTTCGGTCCAAATTAAAGATGCAACTGAATTTTAAAACAGTTATCCTCAACCGATTGAGATGAAATTCATCATACTTTCCGGTGACAGTACAATAATTTTGGGAGTTAAGTGAAATTTTGGTGCCCTGACCAGGATCGTCTTCACAGAAGGGAACTCTTCGACAGTTAATGACATCGACTTGAAATTTGCTAGGGATATGTTCAGTGTAATTTTTGACACAACAAAACATGTCGGACGTGCTTGCGTTAAAGTGTCAAATACTATGAAAGCAGTTGAAGGGTGTATGGAAAGAAAATGTCTGCTTAGCAACTTTTTGAGTTATCGCGATTTGAAAGTTTGGAACTATGTAGTTATCCATATAATTTTCGCAAACATATTTTTTAAAGTGAGAAAAAATTTGAAGTTACATAAATATTTGTATCTTTAACTGAAGAGTAATTTATAGTCTATTGAGCGCTCTACATTTTGAGATTAAAAATCTTACTTCAGTTTGTTTTTCAATCGATAGATAGTAATTCAGCCGTTAACACGAACGCGATGGAGAAGATTTCTTATGTCAAAAATTACATTGAAGTTCAGTATTAATTGAGGTGCTCGACGGCAGTATGGATACATAAAACTTTGCAACTCTAAATAGTATTGGACAAGAGCCAAAAACATTGGCAAGTGTATTTCTACCCGGACTTGTTTAAAGTCTGATTGTATGGAATGACTAGCTAGTACCGCGACTTCGTCTGCGTAGAATTTCTTTGTCATTATCCGATGGGAACTATGCAAATTATTTCTAAAACAAACTGAAACGCAAATATACAGAAAGACCACAAAAATAATCTCTCGAACTGGGATTCAAACCCAGGACCTCCACCACACTGTCACGAATATGGTCTAGAATTTATTTTTCTGGTCTACCTGTACATTTTTAATAAACTCACCGAAACATGAATACACAGAAAAACCAGAAAAAATACCAACCCCGGGAATCGAACCCGGAACCTCGACACTCCGGGTCGCGTGCCCACCCTTACACCAGAATTGGTATTTTTTTTGGAAGACCGTAAAAATAAAAATAAATTGGAAAAATAAATAAAAAAATACAAAAAGATTTTCCAATTGAGATCATACCTGTATATTTACGTTTCCGTTTGAAATTTGAGAAATAAAATGTAGCCTACTTATTTGTCCGAAACATTTAATCTGCCTAATCCGTTCATTTTACCATGATTGAGTCTCACGTAGGTTCATGTTAAAAAGGATTTCATGTTTTAGTCTGCTTTACTAATAGCTTACAGACAGTTAATTTCAATCTTAAACCGATTTTAGACAAACTTAACTATGGACCAACCCCATCTAACTAAATTTTGATTAAAAAAAAGCCCTTAACTAAATCGATCAATTCGTTTATGAGCCACGATGCCACAAACAGATACACAGAGACACGCGTTACGCTTAAACCACCCCTCTGATAAAAATTGTCTTCAGCTGTTACAAAGGCTCCAGTATCGAATTACTTTATTTCCATAATGATGTACGTGACATCGATCGGTCTAGCACGGGAATAATTCAGCAGCTGGGGCCTAGCACGACTTCGAGATTGTACCAATTTGCTGAACTAACTTAATTTTTTATGCAAAGGCTGGTTACAGTCGCATCGTATGATCGTTCCAAGAATTATGTTTGATGTAACTGTGAACTTCCAACTGAAGTGTCACAGCCATATTTGGTTAAGTTAGTTATTAAAATGTTCATAGTGGAGGGGTAGGACACGTACCTCTAATCCAGGACACACCTGACCTGACTCCAGCAATTGAGTTTTTCTAAGTTTTCTTTCTTGACACAGTTTATACGTTATGTCCGAATATTTAAACCTAATGTGTGCACACAGATATCACTTTTTCACAGTTTTAGCGTTATTTATAAAATTAAAAGAGTCATTTGCGTGAGAGAAAAATTATAGCTTCACTCGCGATTCACTTGTTTCTTAAGAGAGTTCGTTTTTCAAAACTTCTTCATCTCGTCCTGAGGTACGGGGGGGGGGAAAAGGAAAAGGATCGTGTTGCCAGTGTTTTTTAATGTATGTAGTGCGTTCGAGTAAGATGTGAGAGTATGAAATTAACTAAATAAATATATAATTAAAATTACATAAAACTGGCGCATCCACATAGTAAAACTGCATGCTTATTACCTAACTCGCTCGCAATCAGTATAGTGTTCATTTTGTATGGGCTGACAATTGGTATCGGAAACAGCTAGCTGTCACAGCCGCACAAAAACTGACATTCAATTCGTTGACGAGTGTCAAAATAGTTACACAATTACGTTGCTTCATAATAATACGCATAATAGAGTCTACTATAATATAATGCGTTCAGAAACCGTAGGAAAAGCGACATTACGGCGATCAGTTTTCTACTTCAAATAGGTGCCAATACAATTTTAAAATAGGCCTCAATAATAAAAAAAAAGATACGTCAGCTCGATTATGTTTGTCTATGATTTAAAAAGGAAACGGCCAAATGCATGGCAGGTTTATTATGCCTTCGTTATCTAAACCCATCTCAAAGTACCTAAAATACGTGTGTAGATAATGTAATGCAACTCTAGGTACATAATTAGGCCTTGAAACACTCGTGGGATCCTATTAGGATCCTATTACGAAAACGTGAATCGAAATTTCAACTAAATTTTTCACAGCCTCCGGTGGATGCGTAGCCCTAGTTGACTAGAGCGACTGAACAAATACGCCGTGTCATTTGTCAATCAGTAATGCATTTGGGCGTAATACGTGCCCGGGACAGCATAACAAGTTTACCGTGACTATCTGACAAATGGGGGGTCAATTTGTAGGCTGTAGTTTTGGCTTTACTGTGCGGTTGACGGAAAATCATCATCATCATCATCATGTCAGCCGAAAGACGTCCACTGCTGAACATAGGCCTCCCCCAAGGCTCTCCACTCTGACCGGTCGTGTGCTTTCCGCATCCACCGCGGTCCCGCGATCTTTACTAGGTCGTCGCTCCATCTTGTTGGAGGCCATCCGATAGCTCGTCTCCTTGTCCGTGACGGAAAATGACAGACGTAAATACATAAATAAATAAATATCATGGGACAATTGACACCAATTGACCTAGTCCCAAATTAGGCAAAGCCTGTACTATGAGTACTGGGACAACGGATAAACATACTTATATAGATAAATACATACTTATTATGCATATTAAATATCCAAGACCCGAGAACAAACATTCGTATTCATCATACAAACATCTGCCCCACCCGGGGAACCCAGGACCTCACGCTTCATAGTCAGGGTCTCTAACCATTAGGTTATTCGGTCATCTAAAAAGGTTTGAAACTTTTAGGTGACATTACCACTAAAGCTGGTACAAAAATAAGAAAGAAACGCATGCAATTAACAAATATAAATAAATCAATTAAAAGAAGTGAACATACACATTGAACAGGATCCCTCTCAGCATTGTGCCGCGGCTGGGGCCACGGCGCTGGTTTTCAGGGGGACCCCGACTTAAAACTAACCTAAAGAAGACAAAAAAAAATGTAACACAACAACAGTGAACAGGCAAGAGGTAACTTGACAAATAAACAATAACGACAATAATTTGTAGATAAAAGGCGAATCACACAAAAAAAAAATACAAAACGAAAATATCGGGAAACCCCCGTGAGCGGTCCATGTCAGTCAATTGAACTGACAAATTGATAGTCAAATAGATTGAATTATGTTCTAAAAATTGTCTAACTGGCATTCGTTTCGCTTAGTTCATTCATGCTACAATAAAAGTAATGGATTAAATCACTTAGCTCCTCCAAGTAGTGCAGTATAGTGATGCAAAATAGCGCTGAGTATTTATTCTCGTGCAATTAACTTCCCGAGCGTGCAAGTAAATTTTTGTGAATCGGTTACTTTTGTAACCATGTTATACATTATTGCGTTACAATTTCCCTATTAGAAAAAAAAATCACGATCTGCTAGACATGAGAAGTAATTCGGTGATCCTCGAAATCCATTTTTACAAAAGGAAAGTACTTACTTACAGAGAAAAGGTCCAAAGTCATGTCTGTGTTTTCGCTTGTAATCATGCTACTGCTGCATTTATTTTCGGAATAATATGAAATTTTATAATCTTCCATGCAAAATAATGAACAATGACTTGGTTTCCGTACTTTTTTAAATTACCTAAAAAAATATCTAATTTCATGCTAATTTATGAAATATTCCATCCAAGCTTTCAACCGCTCCCCCCATCTTGTCCATACTGGCAGGACTTAAGCGCATGAGAAGCCTTATCAGCAATAACATTAATAATTATCTCAGCCGTGTTCCCAATTGTACTGTAACGTCAAATCGGAACTCCATAATAATTATATTTTCTATGTAGCACGTTTCCGGGACATTTCCGTGATATTTTCACCCTTCTTAATGAGAGACAGTCTTCGACACGGAAAAAAATTCAAGTCAGAGGAACCCTAACACAGTGAATGTATCCGTTATCACGTACCAATTGTTATAATGGCCTCGCGTGCAGCCCGAGTCTGTAATGCCTCGAATTACCAAAGAACTAGACTGGAACTACCCTATGGTAAAATGAATACTTGAGTTCGTAGTTGGACGTGAAAAGGGGTATTTTCCTGATGAATTTCTACAAGTCTCGACTAATTTTCAATGAATATGTATTTATTTAGGCGACCAGATAGCCTGGTCAGAGAACCTATGAAGGATGAGGTCCCGGGTTTGATTCTCGGTTGGGGCAGAGCCCTTACTCCGAAGTCGGTATCCGACCGTCTCGCTCACACCAACATGGGAACACGAAAGCGAGAGGGACGGTTCAGATATTTGTATGTTTATCCGTCTAGTACCCATAATATAATAGGTCCTGCCTAGTTCAGGACTAGGTCAATTTTATTGTTGTTACTCTCCCATGACATTTATTAATTTTACTTAATTTAAGAGAGCTTACTAAATATTTTGTGGGTGTTGGCAGAACTGTTTTAAGTTAAGATATTATGATATTCGCGGGTCATAGTAAAGTATGTTTTAAGAACAAGTTTTTCAATACAAGCCTTTTCGCTGACTGCACCTACTTGCAGCATTCATGCCATAAATTTAATAAAAATCAAACCACTAGAAGTTTATTTAATTTAATTGACACACAGACAGACACCTTGAAGTAGAAAAAAAAGTGGTCTCAAATATTTTACACTAGCATGAGGGCCCTTCCCACTTGTCAGTTTTTATATATTGCAGCGTGAATTATTAAAAGAATTCTATTAGCCCATAAAGCCTTCCCAAGTTACGTGAAAAAATATTCATGCCTCAAGCTTGTCGAAAGGCCGTAACTCAAAAAACCCAACTTTCCGCGGGCTATAAAGGGCATACCTACTATATTGGTATTACTTAGACTAGATATGCTGCTTAACTTGATAGCCTAGAGGTTTGACTTATGTCCTCTTAAGCAGAGGGTCGTGGGTTCAAGCCCCGGCTCGGACCTCTGTTTTTCGGAATTTGTGTGCTAAATTACATTTGTAATTTATCACGAGCTTTCCGGTGAAGGAAAACCTGAGGATACCTGCACACTCCTGCGAAATAATTTAGTGGTGTGTCAAGTTCCCAATCCGCACTGGGCCCGCGTGGGAACTATGCCCCAAGCCCTCTTTTCTGAGCCTAGCAGTAGGACGGAAATAGGCTGATGATGGTGATGACATTCCCAGACCGCTCGTTCCACCGAGAACAACCCGTGTACTCTCGCGAGCCTTGGTTTTCCAGGGTGCCCACGGAGCCTAGATAGCCACGTCGCTAGAGTCTAATAGCCAGGTATCCATAGCCAGATAGCCAGCTCGCTACAACACGAGGTAACCTTAATAACTCAAGGCTCTAGGGACGGGATGACTGATACTTCGCTAAAACAGCCGTATCTTTTTTTCAGCCAAACGCTACGGGGAATAATGGTGCGGTTTTTTGGAGGTTGAAAGAAATAAGGCGAGACTAAGGTTGTAGAAGCGAGCGTTAAATATTAACAAAAAATGTTTTATGTAAAATAAGTTGGACTCGCACACCGAGGGTTCTGAGCGGACTGGGAGACGAGCTGTCGGTAGGCCTCCGATGGAGCGACGGCCTGGTAGAGATCGCGGCATCGCGGTGGATGCGGAAAGCACGAGACCGGTCTGAGTGGAGAGCCGCGGGGGAAGCGGGATGAAAACTAATCAGCGACTGACCTCTATCGCACCTGATGGTCACCGGTTTAGTAACATAGAACCCCGATCAATATATTGGCGTACAAATTCCACTCTACCGCCTGCACATGTAGTACGCGCGCCATTTTGTCGCTTGTCGCACAGTGCGTCCCTTTCATAGTGATGGAATCAGTGAAGGACGCACTGAGCGACAAGCGACAAAATGGCACGCATGACGCATAATGCTTATTTTAGTATAAATTAATCTGGCGGACTTTTGCTTAAAAACAATTTATTTTTACATCAACACAAAATTCCTTCCCAATTTTT
This sequence comes from Clepsis dumicolana, assembly GCA_963691665.1. Taxonomy (NCBI): domain Eukaryota; kingdom Metazoa; phylum Arthropoda; class Insecta; order Lepidoptera; family Tortricidae; genus Clepsis; species Clepsis dumicolana. Next base: position 964,394 of record OY829506.1, read on the forward strand.
GTGATCACCTTAACGCGAGAACGTCCGCTTGTCAACTCATATCAGCAACAAACGTTCTAACTGCATTTGATGTGCGCCCTTATAGAAACCTAGATTTGAGGGTATAAGGTGGAAATTGGAATAATGTAGAGTGGTTAGTTAGTACGTTTCGAGAGTGAAAGGGTTTGTTTATAGGAAGATTCTGGCCAACGCGCCCCTCAAGGAGGTATCAATCTACTTAAAAATGAACAAAGCTTGAAAAGGTACGCGTTTTTATCTTGAGATGGGTCGAAAGGGGTCTAACTTATGTGGAACGGTATCCGGAATAGAATAGTAAGTGATACTTACTAAAATCCTTCTTTTCGCTTACTTAGTATGTGAAGCTTACGAAAGTGTGGACTGTATAACTAATGAACGAAAGATGGGAACGAGTCTACAAGGACTTTAAATATACTCTCAAATGACAATAAAAAACCAGTAATATAAAACAAAAGCTCAGAAGACATGAAAACCAAAAAAGTCATAAAAAGCAAAGAGTTCGCAGCACTGGTTTTACTAAAGGTTTTTTTAACTCCCGACTCAAAAATAGTCTGTGTATATCCGTGTTGTAGGTACCGAGGCAATCCAAACGGGTGGACACAGCAAGCAGCTTTCGATTAAAAAAAACTGTATCCCAGTAGCTCTATCCGTTTAGAAGTCTGCCACAAAAATACACACATCAAGATAACTTATGACACCCCTCTTTTCGCGTCGAGAATTAAAATAATGGCTACTCAGAGCTACTAACAACACTAATTAATGAAATCATCCTTAAAACGAAACAAAAGAGTTCGCGCACGAAATTGAAAGAGGCAACACAATTATTCTTTCCCTTTTTTTTCAAACCCTCAGGCCTGCCATTTTCCCAGCGCATCGCCACTTAAATCTGATTAATACCAAAAACAAGTAGCTAATTCATAATCTCTTAGCAAAATCTATACATCCAATAACATCGATTGCCTCATTACCCATTCAGGTTATTGCTAAGCTGTTTACACACAGACCTCTCATAATTCATTGATCCCTCAAAGTAGATAAAGATGTCTATTGAAGCCATTCACGGGGCGATCCGCGTAATAGCTTAAGAAGACCCTGAAAGGGATTATTATGATGTACACACCCTAACGATTGATAGTATATAGGGGCGGCTTTTAAGAGTTTATGAGAAAGGTTTTGGAAAAGATACGGTTAAGACGGGCTTGACTTTGCGAAGAGCGAATCGGACTCGCTTCTCGGTAATGTGCAAATTTCTAGGTATTTAAATAGTTCATTTATCACGAGAATCGGGCCCCGAAGATTTTTTCCTACTTTTCCCTAGGTGTTTTTAGTTGTCCAGTGCTAGTAGAGCCCTGCTCCGAAGCAAAATGTACGCAGAGTGTGGATTGTTACATAATTGTACGGACAGATTAATTTTTTCAGACTTATTCGATTGGTTGTGCTATAAGAGCTACCTTCATAACAAATTTCAAGTTTATAGGATAACTGGAAGTGCCATAGGTTTTGATACCACGGCAATTTGTATGGAAACATTTTTTACACGACTGCCCAAAGAAAAAAAAGTGCCTGTTTATGAGTGTGTCTTTTGATTGCGTCAGCTTAGAAGTTAGATTTTTCACAACTTCAAGGTAATGCAGGGTTGAGTATTTGGTATTAATTTCTGCTTGCTACCTCCACGCGTTTAAAAAAAAATGCTCTTGACAGACTGACAGACAGACAGACCTACAACAATGTGATCCTATAAGGTTTCTGTTTTAACTTTGAGGTGTTCAAAATCACAAATTACATCTCACAGCATAGAACCAGGTATTATGTAGGAATAGATACTTCCTCTTGATTCAAATAAAAAATCAAGGTCTCCGAGAGGTTCCGTAAAAAGCTTTCCACGTAAAGCGGTAAGAAATGGCGACGTCACAGAGAGAGGTCAAACTCATTACGCCCCTCAAATTCGTAAAAAACCGACTTGGCTATCAACCCAATCGGGGCGACGTATCATCTTTCGATATCGCAGCTTAGATTGACAGAGCACCCACTGTTAGATGTGGCAAAAATATTTGAACAAGGCACAAAAATTTGTGAAAAACCGAACTATCACAAATATCAGAAAAATCTTTAAGTAAAACTTAAACGCGTAAGATTGGCATGTAAATTCCTATGCGTCACGTCCGGCAACTTTTATACCTAGACACAGACGCTCATAACATAACTCAAGGCTCAGGCGCTCAAGACTCAAGGCTCAAACGCTCATAATTTAAGACTCGGACGCTCAGGACTCAAGGCTCAGACGCTCAAGTCTCAATGCTCAAACGCTCAGAACTCAAGGCAAAGACGCTCAAGACTCAAGCTCAAACACTCAGAACTCAAGGCACAGACGCTCAAGACTCAAGGCTCAGACGCTCAAGACTCAAGGCTCGAACGCTCAGAACTCAAGGCACAGACGCTCAAGACTCAAGGCTCAGACGACCTTGACTGTAGAAGTACACCTACACAGTAGTTCGTCTGTAACTAGTAAGCTGTCATGGTATAATCCAGCGGCCGGCAGCGATCGTAGGAGCTATCGCAAACGACCGCCATTACGCACCGCCGGCCGCTCTGCTTCCGACCCCGATAGTTTACACACATATCCTTCAAACCATGTAACGTTAGACAAGTTTAAATGTTCGGATTACTACCACCATCTTACTCGCTAATCCTGCCGCTAAGCAGCAGTGCTTGCACTGTTGTGTTCCGGTGTGGAGAGTAAGGCAACCTCGGTAATTACGGGCACAAGAGGCGTTTCATCTTAGTTCTCTCGGTTGTCTATGGGCAGTGGTGACCACTAACCATCAAGTGACCCACTTGCTCGTTTGCCTTCCTCGTCGTATAAAAAAACTTTTCTAAGTTGGTTATGTTGTCCGGGATAGTGCAATACCGCGTAACTAGCATTGGTAAATAGTGCGTATCTACACAACACCCGTAGTGCAAAACCACGTAACTAACACTAGTACTCGTACTAGTAGTTGGCAGAGATCCCTTAAAGGGATAAGTCCGCCTTTGTACTCAAATGTTATTATTATAACTTGTGTTTTGTCCTGTTTTTTGTACAATAAAGTGTTTACTTACTTACTTACTTAAATACTGCATAACTACACAAAATCCAACTTTACAGGTGAAGCGGACGAAAGTGTGGACTGTATATTAATGAATTAAAAATGATATCAAGTTAAAATGTGGTTTAATAGCGAAATATATAGACAAAAGGAAACAGTAGGTATATTAATGAATTAAAGATGATAACGACTTAGAATGGGATTTAATAATTAAATAAATAGACAAAAGGAAACACCAACCCAATCACTTGAACTCCTGACAAGACAATACAAGACAATGACATAAAAAAATACATCAATAAATCATAAACACTAAAAATTAAAAGAGTTCGCAACAACAGGATTAATTTGGCTACATTTGTTAAAAACGTGGTATTAACCAAAGCCGGTTACGCGGATTTTCCCGATGGGTGTTGTACAGATACGCAGTAATTACCAGTGATAGTTACGCGGTATTGCGCTATCCCCGGCGACATAATTACTATCACTACAAGAAAATCGTGTTAAGTACGGCCCGGCCATTCAAAGTGAACGGCCAAGGGAAAAAAGTGTCATCGTTTAGAACTATCTGTGGCGGGATTCACGCGCCATTTCCCGGGATCCGGGGAAGTGGGTAGTGGGAATTCAGGGAGGGGGGTAATGGATTGTAGTGCGTTAACGTGTCGTATCGGTGGAGGGAACTAACTGCGTTATGTCACTTTGCAGGTGAGGCAAGTTGGGAAGAGTTGATACAACTATCAAGTATGTTTGTAAGTTAGCAGCCTTAGAGCAGGAAAGGAAAAAAAGCGAACACGCGATTTCCCCTCTGCCAAATATTTGATATTAAGTATGTGCAAGATGCACAATGTCTGTTGATTGTGTGCGTGTTTGGGCATTTGTGTTTCAGTTTTGTTTTAGTATGAGTTTGTAGAGCTTTATGTCTGGTACCACACCCGGTAGGTAATTACAACACCTCATAACAAACAAAACAGAAAAACAAGTACATAAAAAATTACAGTACAATACAGTACAGTACAAGAACTCTTAATTGAACACCATATAATAAATAAAACAGAAAAAGGTAAAAAGAAAATGCAATGTAAGATCAGATTAAAGCAGGTGGTGCCATTTAGAATTTTTAGGCAATTTATTAAGGTAACTAATGAAAATACTTAATACTAGCATTATAATACCTACACACAACTATAATTAATGTTTAAAAGTCTGCCACAAAACTCGCACACAAGTGGACAGATTGCTCCTTCAACATAGTTTTAAAAATTAGCAAAGATTTAGCTTTAATATTGTGCTGATAGTTAAAAATATTTTATGCGCGATCAAGACCGGGAATCTTATACAAATACGCTGAATAAAGACAATGTTAATGTAAGGGAAACCTCTTTATATCCATTCGAGAAAAAAAAGCAATCGATGTTCTGCCAACACAGTCATTGCTTGTGCCAGTGATTCGTTTTCGTAATATCGAAAAAACTCAAGTGATTTGATATATCCAGGCACATGTGCCGTTTTGTAATTAACACTGCAGAGCTATTAAGATTCATAAGAGAGAGCTCGTTAGCAAATATGGCGGGTGAAGTACTCTTTAAGTTAACAAGAGCTAATTGAAATTCCATGTATTTTATTAGCAAAATCCAACTTAGACGCTTATTTTCGCGATGTTTATGCTTCATTAGGAACCGCCGCTCAAGTTTTTTTTTTCTATTTCACGTCGTTTTCCAAGCTTACTTTATGGCCTACTAATAAGCCTCTTATGATTAAATTGACTAATTGGGTTGGGGGAGAAGTTACAACGAGGTTACAGCGGGGATTGGGAACCTTACATATTTTATCCTAATAATTGCTTCACGGGTACAATTTTGCTGGCAATCCTTGCCTTCACTGAGAAACTCATGGCACATTGCGCATTTTTGCAAATTAGTGGTCATTTGGTTCGGACGTTTTCAAGCGCTAACCCAAAGTCCATGGTGTTGGTAGGTCAATGTATTAAAATAGATATTTAGAATCCAAAGCGAGTACGCGTAGTCCAGAGGCTCGAGTACGAATATTCGAATCCTGCGTAACATAATCGAGTAGGTAGTAACGTAAGTAAGTAAGTAAACGCTTTAATGTACAGAAAATACAGAAATAAATACAGGTTACCAACAGTGACATACGGTACAAAGGCAGACTTTCTTATTAGTAACGTTATCGAGAAACTTGTATGACGTTTGGAATAGCGCCCGCCCGTGTGCGTATTTGGAACTAAAATTTTGAATGAGGTTTCTCGATTTCGATACGATAACGTAACGTTAAGGACGTACATTTTGAGTACTGCACTTTATGGATGTGAAACGTGGACACTGACACAGAGAAATAGGAAAAGATTGGAAGCTTTTGAGATGTGGTGCTGGAGGAGAATGAAAGGCATAAGTTGGATGGAACGGAATACCAATGAGGAAGTACTATCAATAGTTAATGAGAGGAGAACGATCCTGAATACCATAGAGAATAGGCGTGGGAAAATGATCGGACATTTGATACGACACGACAATTTCTTTAAGACCATTTTAGAAGGAAAAATTTAAGGACAGAGAGAGGTCGGCCTAGGCGAAGCTACATGGACCAGATAAAGGAGAAGGCCGGTGTCGTGTCGTATCAGGAGGTCAAGGAACTGGCTTATAGGAGAGATGACTGGAAGAAACTCCACCGACAAGACTGTAACTCTTAAGTTTGATGATGATGATGATGAACGTAACGTTACGCAGGATTCGAAAACTCGTGCTCGGTCTACTGGTACCCAGCTCACACTGTTAGTATTCAGTGATCTAACGTCCTGTCGATCATGATCAGTGTTCCAGTCTAGAATTTTCCAAACGCCGCCTTCTATTTTCTACGGAGGTCCGGAAAATGTAATTTTCTTGTACCGCTCCGTTGTCAAGTGAACGTTTCGTTACTGCACGACTTTCAATTGTTTTTCCTCTCCAGCGAGCGTGTTTTGTTTTTAAAGTTGGGATTTTAATAGAACGGAAAAGGCGCAGATGGCGTTTTGTTCGGTAAGAATCTTTGTAATTCAGCTATCATTGGGTTACCAGCGCTGGCTTTAAGCACTTGTTGAAAAATACATTATTATTATATAAAGATTCATTATCATCATCATCATGTCAGCCCAAAGACGTCCACTGCTGGACATAGGCCTCCCCCAAGGCTCTCCACTCAGACCGGTCTTGTGCTTTCCGCGTCCACCGCGGTCCCGCGACCTTTACTAGGTCGTCGGCTCCATCTTGTTGGAGGCCTACCGACAGCTCGTTTCCCGGTCCGTGGAGGCCATTTCAGATCCTTCTGACTCCATCGGCCATCAGTTCTGCGAGCAATGTCCCCCACCCACTGCCACTTAAGTTTCGCAATTCTTCGGGCTATGTCGGTAGCTTTAGTTCTACTGCGAATAGGATATCATTATTTCTGATTCTATCCCACAGAGAGATCCCGAGCATAGCCCTTTCCATTGCCCTCTGAGTGACTTTGAGCTTCCTTATGAGGCTTATCGTTAGCGCCCCCGTCTCAGATCCATAAGTCATCACTGGCAGAGCTGTTCAAACCTATATACTACCAAAGCTTTTTACCCGACTGCGAAACATACATACATAGGCTGATAAACACATTACCCTCCTTTGCGTTTCGCAGTCGGGTAAAAACAACTAAAAAGTGAAAAACTAGCTCATTATAGGTACTTTACATAAGTAGCTTGAATATTATTAGGAGTGCAGGCGGGGGCAAATGAAAATGACGAAACAGCTGTAACATGCCCCCGCCTGCACTCCAAATAATATTCAAGCTACATATATATACCTAAAGTTCTAATAATGAGCTAGTTTTTCTCTTTTTAGTTATTTTTGCAGTCGGGTTTTTTGTTTTTAAATAATTTCACAGTCAGCACAACTAAATTTCAATACAAATCTAAATCCTAAATTACTTTTTTAAATGTTGAATATTTCGTAAAACAATTACGACAAAAGTTCTTATTAAAAAGTCTGTTCTTGAAATTAGGTTTCCTAGGCCTGTAAATTTACAAGAAATACGTCGTACGTATCTTAATTAATTTCTTGCCTGAAGCGGCTGGATTTACAAAACATGTTTCCTTTCATATATTGTACATAAACCTTTTGTTTAGTCAAATACATTAGGGACAGGGTAGTAAGGCGTTTAATAATACTAGTTTTAATTACGCTGTTACGTAATAAGGGTAATTTGGTCCTAATTAGAATCTCCTTTGAGTCGTTTTGTTTGAGTCTTGAAGTTTCTCAGTTGAACCAATGTTACTTCAGATATGTATTAGTAAATTAAATAATTAAATAAATAATAAATATCATGGGACAATTGACACCAATAAAATTGTACCGGTTAAAATTGTCCTAGTCCCAGACTAGGCAAAGCCTGTACTGTGAGTACTAGACAACGGATAAACATACGTATATAGATAAATACATACTTATATACATATTAAACATCCAAGACCCGAGAACAAACATTCGTATTCATCATACAAACATCTGCCCCAACCGGTGATCGAACCCGGGACTTCAAGCAAATTAAATTAAATGGTATTAAATTCATTAAAATCGGTTCACACGTTTTTGAAATATTTAGTACTTTGAAATGACAACGTCGGGGGTTTTTCAACTTTTCTAAGTTAGTTAGGTTATTCCACTTATGGTCGCGGGGGAGCAAATTAATTGTTTTTAGTTCTCAATTATGGACCTTCTCAAAGTGACGCCTGATTGAATTAATTATTTTATCTACACACATATCATAAGTCCTCTATAATGCGTTCACAAACCGTAGAAAATGACCAGCATTGCAGTACATAGTCGCCTCACCACGACCAGCAGGTCCAGCAGTAAAGTAATAGTCATTTCAGTAATCAACCAACGTAATTTACAATCATAGTGAAATAAAACGGATCACTCACGAGTATAAGTCGAGTTCAGTCCGACATGTGTAAATAATAATGTGTTTTTTTTTTACTATAAAAAAAACAGTTTACGAAACGTCCGCTCGGTATGTTTGTCTATGATAAAAAAAAAACAGTCAAATTCGTGACAGGTATGGGTATGATATATGCCTTCGGCTTCTGAACCCATCTTAGAGTACTTATAATATGTGTGTAGATAAAGTAATGTATGCAACTCCACATAATTAGGCCTTAAAACACTCGTGTGATCCTATTATGAAACTCAGCTTTACCTCGTTTCATAAAAACACACCCGTGTTTTAAGGACCCTCATTATGTAGCAGTTGCATAAACTACTATATAATAAAATCCTCGAATAGTCTTTTAGTTTCACGCAAAACCTTATACACCCGGCACACTTCACGGGCGTTTTATGTCGGATAGACAATCCATCCCGGAACGAATGGGCCAATGGTCGTATATTTATGTCGGATAGACAATCCATTCCGGAACGAATGGGCCAATGGTCGTATATTTATGTCGGATAGACAATCCGTCCCGGAACGAATGGGCCAATGGTCGTATATTTATGTCGGATAGACAATCCATCCCGGAACGAATGGGCCAATGGTCGTATATTTATGTCGGCTAGACAATCCATCCCGGAACGAATGGGCCAATGGTCGTATATTTATTCCCAGTGCCAGGGAAATCCGTTTTGAGTTATAGTGCAATTCATAGAACGAGACTATTTTGTCGGGTTCGGAAAGAGGTCTTATTTAGCTTTGTATCGGGTAAAATGCATGGAAAAAATTGCAATTGAGAAAAGATACGTTGTTAAATTAAAAATAGAATCTTATTTATTGCAGTAGGTAATAAAAGTGAAGCATCGGTTTTTTATAAACATTTCCGACGGCTTACAATCTGACATCAAGGCATATTTTCTATCTGGCCAGTAACCTGTGAACCCCGACATTCCCGCGCCAAAAGAACATTCTAATTTCAAGCGCAATCAAATCTTCAAAATCGTAAATCTCGAAACGAATCAACGCGCGCCATTCAGGGGCGTATTTCACCCGAATACAACACACATGTTGCTCGGGGAGCACGTGATGCGAAATTAAGACGCGTCACATTTATTGTCGAGAACGCCTCTGTCTGCATTACGCGGAGTTTGGCTAACGGCTCGAAGGAAATTAAGGCTTAAATTTATCGTGGCAGCTGATGAGGTTTTGTTTAAAAGTTATCATGGAATTATTATTTTTTCTGCTAATTTCGAGATTTTGTTACAATGAGAGTCGGCATAAAAGCTACTTGTGAGACAATTTAATTCCTTCCCTTATATTTTATTAGATAGGTACAGTCGAGTTCTCCAATATCTAAACAGTCAACAGTTCAAAAATATCTATACACAGACCTTATTGCCAGTTACATAAGGTACTTTGTGTTTAGATAGGTATTTATGAACCGTTGGCTGTACAGATATTGGAGAACTCGACTGTACTAGCTGTTGCCAGCGACAGGGACCGGAAAACCCTATCATTCGGCTAAGCCGTTCGAAACGGTAGCCCGATGAAGGGGCTACCGCATCGATACGGTAGCCCCTTCAACGGGCTACCCTAATACCCGTATAACCCGTACATATTCGGGTAGCCCTAATCGTAACAAGAGGTAACCGCTTACCCGTATTTATTAGGTTTGGGTTAATCATATGCTAAGCGGTTACCTTCGGCTTAGGGTAGCCCTTTCACCCTGCTCCGCCGCGCGCCCGTGTTTTCGCGAAGCGAAACTGTACATTAGTATGAAAACGGAAAGGAACTATGTACGAAGAGAACAATCAATTTATATTTTCATCTTTCCGTATTTATGTAGGTAAGTATGTACTTACCTAGTTAAAGTTTCTATTAATTGACTTAAAAAAAGGAGGAGGTTCTCAATTCGTCGGTTTTTTTAAGTAAGATATGAGTCTTTTAACATGAAACTACCATGAGACTCAATCATAAATAAAAATGGATCACTCACGTATATAAGTCGAGTTTAGCCTGACTTGTTTCGGACTAATTCGTAGTCCTTCCTCTGGGGTTAGTAGTCGCGCGAGCTGAGCCGCGGCACGCAATGTGCGTCTCGCCGCCGCTGGGTCATGCGCTCCCAGAGGAAGGACTACGAATTAGTCCGAAACATGTCGGGCTAAGCTCGATTTATATAGGTGAGTGATCCGTTTTTATTTCATTATAAGATATGACATTTTCTAGTTTTCCGGGGATGTTGATTACGAAAATGACACACATTTTCAAATCCAAGATGGCGGACATATTTTTTTGTTGAAAATTTATATGGGTGTCATTTTCTATGTTTTCAGGAATGTTGATTATGAAAATGACATCCATTTTCAAATCCAAGATGGCGGACACATTTTTTTGTTGAAAATAGATATGGGTGTCATTTTCTAGTTTTCCGGGGATGCTGATTACGAAAATGACATCCGTTTTCAAATCCAAGATCGCGGACACATTTTTTTGTGCAAAACCGATACGGGTGTCATTTTCCATGTTTTCAGGGGTGCGGATTCTGAAAAAGGCACCAATTTTCAAATCCAAGCTGACGGACACATTTTTTTTGTTGAAAATCGATATGGGTGTAATTTTTTTAGTTTTTCGGGATGCTGATTACGAAAATGACACCCGTTTTCATATCCAAGATGGCGGACACATTTTTTTATTTAAAATCGATTTGGGTGTCATTTTCTATGTTTTCAGGGGCGCGGCTTCTGTAAATGACATCCATTTTAAAATCCAAGATGACGAACACATTTTGTTATTGAAAATCGATATGGGTGTCATTTTCTAGTTTTCCGGGGGTGCTGATTACCCAGCGTTATAAGAAACCCGTTGAAAACCCTTGGGCTACCGGGTATTAAGGTAACCAGTTCCGGTCCCTGCTTCGTCCGCGTTGATTTCGGTTATCGCTATCCCGCGGGAACTATACAATTTTCCCGAATAAAAAGTAGCCTACGTTATTCATTAATATTCACACTATCTTCTTACCAAATTTCATCTAAAATGGTGCAGCGGTGTTTCCGTGAAGCGGTAACAGACAGAGAGACAGAGTTACTTTCGCATTTATAATATTATAATTAGGATAGGCAAGTGCATACCTACAACTTAACTATACCTATAACTTAACCCATGGCTCTTATGTCGGCGAATAAAGGTTGTGGTACTGTTGTTGAGGTGGATTAATTCAAACCATATCTTTGCACTTGACCGTAATTATTTTTAAGGGGAGGTTTTTTTCGTAGCATCGACGTTAATTCACAGATCTGAGATCGAATAAGTACGCAAGGCAAGGCAAACAACTTGAAAAATATTACATAAAAAATCCTAATACTGTAAATCCGGGCCTATATTACATATATACATTAGATAATGGGTATGACCGCTGGTCATATACTAATATCAGAGTTGCTGTAGGCTTGCCGTTGCCTCCGCTTGGTTAAAATGTTCTAGAGAGTTCACAGCACAGAACAATATCAGGATAGAAGAAGAGTTCATCGATTTTTGTGAGAACAGAGGGTCGAGCACGACTTTACGAATGCTGCGTAACGTTACGGTTATCGTATCGAGATCGAGAAATCTCATACTAAATTTTAGTTCAAAATAGGCTCACGGGTGGGCGCTGTTCCAAACGTCATGCAAACTCGACAACGTTTACTATTCGACTTTACGTGACGCAGGATTCGTAAAGTCGTGTTCGACCCTTTGGAGCGTTAAGGTTCTCAGCCTTGTGTTCCGCCCTCGAGGGACATATTATACTCTTTCCTATTATCCCGATTATAGTTCTGTGGTCCACAGGCTTTCTTGCTATTAAACGCAACTGTGCTGCCAGGACAAAAACGGCTTGCGCCAAAGTTCCATGTTCAACGTTAACATTAAACCCTGTTTTCCCTCCACAAGGTTCCAGCTAAGTTTACTGAAGACAGAAGATACAACCTTGTGTCACCAGGGGGAAGTAAAGGAATTAGTTGGCGCACGTTTTTGGTGTAAGTTCAGAACAAGTGTTTGGAGTTAGTTGCAACTTTAGATCCGACAAGTAAAATGGAGGCGTAGCTGTAGTTTCCGCTTTGTTGTAAGCTTATAATACGCATACATTGACTTAATAACACCATGGACTTTTTGGGTCTAGTACAAAATTCACGAAAAATGAGCCCCAGTATAATACGCCATTTTTCGACAACAGCCACACGTCAGCGCTGTCGTTCGACCAAACTATAACAACTATATTATGACGCTCAATTAGTTCTTTTTTGCAAATTACTGAGGGTCGAGCACGACTTTACGAATGCTGCGTAACGTTATGGTTATCGTATCGAGATCGAGAAACCTCATGCTAAATTTTAGTTCCAAATACGCTCACGGGCGGGCGCTGTTCCAAACGTCATACAAACTCGACAACGTTTACTATTCGACTTTACGTTACGCAGCATTCGTTAAGTCGTGCTCGACCCTCATGTCTTTTGGTTCGGACGTTCAGCTTATAAATATTACGTACCTACCTAGATCATATTCTCAATTTCATATGACCTGTATTTAGAGATATTTTAGTGATACCAATATTATTTTTAAGACCATTGTACTTGAAATTTAGTGAAAGAAAATTATTTTGTACCTATTTAAATCAGATATTTTAGTATGATTGATACGGATTTTGCTCAAGTCTTGGATATTTTTAAAGTATTTAACTGTACCTATATTTATATTAGTACCCACACATAAGCTCTGCTTAATTTGGGAATAGATCAATTGGTGTCAATTCATTTAATATATTGTGATTATGAGTATTTTGCACATCTGCATTTCAGGATCGAACTAGGGACCTCAAGCTTTGTAGGCCAGATTCTCTAACTAAACTATTCGGCTGTCAAAATAAGCTTCACAAAACCTGACAAGTCATGACATTTACTGTGAAAGGGTTGCACCACACAATTCAGGAGCTCGCTCCGAAGCGGCATTAAACGAATTCCCTCTGTAAACATCTTGACATTCTTCTAAGCCTTCGCACGTGAAGTGTCACGAATTTCGCTGAAAACTCGGACGAGTGGCGGAATCGGTTAATGATGGCATTATTCCAACCCTACAGAAAAAAAGGCAAGGGTTTCCGGGTTTTAGCTTGCGTTTGAAAGTTTGCGATTTTCGGATTACAGACTTTCTCTCTCTCATTATTTAACCGTTAATTCAAACCTTAAACGGAGTATGATAGTTTTTAGGGTTCCGGTAAAGGAAAAAACGGAACCCTTATAAGATCACTTTGTTGTCCGTCTGTCTGTTAAGACCCTTTTTCTCTGGAACGCTTGGAGGTAGCATGCTGAAATTAATATCAAAATACTCACGCTTGCGGTCTTTTGAAGTTGTGCAAAAATCAACCTTCTAAGTCAACGCAATCAGAAGATACAGACATATACGTGAGTGATCCAATTTATTTCATTGTCACTCCAGTACATTCTCAAAATCTTAAATTATTGTCTGTAGATTTCGAAGACCAATATAAGTTGACCCCACACTGCGTACATTTTGCTTAGGAGCAGGGCTCTGCTAACACTGGACTTCTAAAACACTGGGGAAAAGCGTTATATTCTTTCTACGGAACTCTCGTGCGCGAGTCCGACTCGCACTTGGCCGGTTTTTTAAGTAAAACCTTACATGGGTGTTCATTTAGACTTACTTAACGCCTGGCTGAAGTCTTGTTGGTCCATTATAACGAACCCTGTATAAGTGTATATCTACGTGACACCACACTGTTGTTACAGCCACGTATTGCAGTCCCTCAATGCCCACTATCAATTACCAGCAACACTTCAACACGAATATTAGCAATAACGGAGATGGCTTGGAATGAAATTCCCGCGAGCAATAACTGGTATGCGGTCAGTGGGGGACATTGCTTGCCCCATATTGCCATATTGGATGAGGGATGGGAGTGTTTACAATACAAATCATCAATGTTGTGCATGTACATCCCTTTGTAATTTAAATTTTCACAGATATTTGACCTGGAGACCCTATACATCTCCTGCTCAATTAAAACGTGCCAGTAAAGTAGTGTTCTGGTTTTGCTGTTCTAATAATTACTTTTTACACTTGTTTCTAAAATGCGGTTTTTTTTTCTCTTAATCTTTTAATGACAGAGTGAGGTTTCTTTGTGTAATTTGTCTGTGGTTACGTATTGTAAGAGCTAATGTAACTTGTTTTTAGAAAAAAATACTTTGTGCCAAGTTTCTTGCGGCGCATTCTTCTTGGCAATCATGGTCTTTCCGAAATCGCTGGTAGACTCAAAAAAATTACGTGTAAAAGAGCATTCAAATGCCTATTTGCTGAATAAAATTTTGATTTTGATTTTGATTTGTAAAAATGAAAAACAAATATCAGGGCCTGGCTTCTTGGCCTATTTTACCAACTTTACAATTGTCAGTTTTCAATGACAGGTCGGTATCAACTGCTGACTTGAAGAGCTTTGTTTTAGCGCGCTTCATACTGTCACATAAATGTAGTTCGAATTGTCGAAACTGACAATTTTATGGTCAAATAGGGGTCTAGTCCTTTAATTAGGAACTATGTTAACTTTTGCGCAGTCGGGTGCAGTCTGCTTGTTTTTGTAGGCCCTCCGGTACGGCACCCGACTGCGCAAAAGTTAACATAGTTCCTAATTAAAAGACTTGATTTTTTTTACTTTTTATAGGTTTTTTACAATGACAAGCTAAAACTAATTAAACTAAAACTAAATTAAATCTAAATAAGGCCCCCGCGGCATGGTGCCCAAAATGTTGGCAGTTTTGCCGCGCTGAATAGCGATGCTGATTCTTTGAGAGAGAAAACCCAGCCCTTTGGTCACTTGTGTTTCATCCTGTTTTTTGTACAATAAAGTGTTTACTTACTTACTTACTTACAAGTTGCATCGACCAAGCGCTTTTGCAACTCTGAAATAAGCTTGTAAGCGCCGGAACCCAAGGTTTCAAATCCGACAGCAACAAAATTTTAGTTCGGGCCGAGAGTCTTGTATTTTTATGTTTTCTTTTTAATTTTATTTAACCTATTTATTTTTTGTCACGTTTGACATGTGAAAGATACGAGTATAAGAACTTGAAAGATAGGTACAGGATTTTTTGTTACCTAGTTTTGTAATTCACACTTTCTTGCTAAAACGCAAACGTTTAAGTCACATCCGTAACGCGACCTAACCGCGCGTAAGCTCCCTACTACAACTACCCACAGCCAGCAACGTACAAAGCGATGCTCGAGTACATTGCGTGTTTTACTAGCAAACCGATATGCAGCGAGCGTGTCAACAGTGCAATGAACAGAGAAAGGGCTCAAAGAGGTGTCGGTCGCACACCGTCGTGGTAAACGCATAATTACTCCACAGGGTTGCAAGGGAATTATTCGCTTCAAGCTCCAACTTGGCTTATGTTTTATTCATGTGGCTTACTTGATTACTGGATGACAGTATGTCATGGAATTCCAAATTATCGGATGACTATCGTCGAAATTGCAGAATGATGCTACATTATCGGGTATTACTGAAATGAGAACGCATGCGGTTCCGGTTTCTACTACAATGTTAAAATAGCAGAAATAATTAGATATACCTATTCAAAAAGAAGAAAATTAATCATCGTAATAGGTGACACTGATGTTTTGTCACATTTTTTTCTAAGCACGCAAATAAAAGCAACTAAGCATGTATTTATTCTGTCAAGCTTGTTTAGCGAACTAGTTTGCTGACTTTGAAAAAACCGACACGAGTGGCGAAGCAAAAAATCTAATCGTTGTCTCATTTCTTTACACGACATTAGCGTAAGTTGCGACATTGGCGTAAGTTGCGACATTGGCGTAAGTTGCGACATTGGCGTAAGTTGCGACATTGGCGTAAGTTGCTCTTTTCCGAATACGGCAGCAGCAATAAGTCTTGGTATTCTCTGTCTATGACAAAAGCATTTCCTGAAGGGACATGATGCAACGTTTTGCGAAACAGTCTTTTATCAATATCCTAACATAATGAAATCAACTAACATCCTGAGTCAATAGGTATATTGACACGTCGAAGCCTGTTCTTGTAATGGAATTAATGTATCCGAATAGCTTATTGAGTTCCTGATACGTCATTAAGCGTCGGCCACACTTGAGTAACTGGGTCACGGGAGCGAAATTAGGATAACGCTGCTTTATGTGTGCTTAGTTTTTTAGCTTAGCTTAGTTTAGCAATGATTGACTGCAATTTTTTCGATATTTTTAAGCCCCGACGACGCAAAAAGGAAGGTGTTATAAGTTTGACCTGTGTATGGGTGTACCTGTGTATCTGTCTGCGGCATCGTGGCTTCTAAACGGATGAACCGATTTGGAGGGGGCTTTTTTTAATTGAAAGCTAGTTTATTCCAAATTATTTTTTAGCTAAGTTTCTTTAAAATCGGTTAGCGGGCTTTTGAAATATTGCACTTTGAAATTACAATGTCGGGGAGTATTTCAACTTTTGTTAATTGGTTATTATTATTGGTTATTGGTTGGTGGTTATTATTAGTTATATAATAGACCCGTTTCTTGTTACTTTTAACATGATATAGTGAATTAAACGGATCACTCACGTGCATAAGTCGAATTTAGCACGTGAGCTCCCAGAGAAAGGACTACGAATTTAGCCCGAAGCATGTCGGACTAAACCCGACTTATATACGTTAGTGATCCTCCTTGCTGCCTACGGAACCCTAATAACTGCTTTTAAAAGCCAATGTGTGCAAAAACAAAAGCTTATTAGAGCAGAGCTCGTCTTGACTTGAACGCTGCGATTTATCAAACGCAATTCGTCATACCCTAATTAACTTACTTCTTCCCTGATGTCATTAACAAAGGACAATGGGAATCCACGAAATACGAGACTTTCGTCAACCCTACAGTTAAATTCATAGCTTCACCCATTCAAATCATAACTTTAACTCTAAACAACAAGCTTCAAATTGACTTTGCGTGGGGCGCCTCCACTTATGACGTTTTCCATGCAAGTTAGAAGTGAGCACGTTCGGATTTGAAGCTTACTGCCTTATGTTAAGGTGCATTGGGTTCCGGTGGGCGGTCCTCCGTAATTAAGGATGCAGTGGTAAAGATAATTTTCTTTGTTCAGCTGATTGTTAATTTCAGCGCGTTCAGATATACAAAACGTTTCGGAATAATTCGTTACGGCTGTTCGTTTGTTCTGTTTTTGAATGTTGGAGCTTATGTGGGGAAGTTAGTAGAAATTAGCATGAGGTTAGTATACTTATGTCCTACGCATAATTATTGTAATACTTGGTATGGACTAAAAATTACAAGGTGTGCTTTTCAGTATTGTGTGTCCTTGGTAGGGTTCAGTAGCTAAAGCGGAATCCCTTTTTGTTTCGTTTCGTCATGTCCGTCCGTCTGTCCGTCCGTATGTCACAGGCATTTTACTCCAATACTACAAAATTAATATTGATTAAATTTATAATATTAGGTGTCTTGTAGAAGCCGTAAAATAAAAAAATATGTAAGGAACATTCATTTTATACACGTAGAACAATTGTAAGCTGTTTTTTTGTCAGCAAACATCAACATGTGGCATATATTTCGACAGCTCTTTTAAAAACATTTTGAGGTTTAAAACTGTTTTTTTGATGAAGTGCATATTTTCAGAAGGAATCGCTCCGAAAGCGGCATAAATTGCCCTTATCTTCTAAACCGTAAATCCAAAAAACCTGAAACAAATTATAAATTTAACCCTTAATAAATGTTCTGCAACATGATGGGTTACACCCAGTGAACGCATATAAGACATGGAAGCAGTCTTTCCATACAACGTATCGTTCATTAGCGGAACCAAAACTCGCACAAAGATGAAGTACACACACAGCAGCAAAGTAACCATACGCTAAACTATCCGTGCATTCAAAAATTAAGTTAATACGCACCGATCTAGGTCGCTATTAGGATGTGCTTTGCTAGTTACGCCATTTTATAAATACTCAAAGATTTCACCAGTGCCCTAAGCACGACTTGTCGAATCCTGCGTCACGTAAAATCGAATAGTAAACTATAACGAGTTTGTATGACGTTTGGAACAGCGCCCGCCCGTGAGCGTATTTGGAACTTAAATTTAGTATGAGATTTCTCGATCTCGATACGATAACCGTAACGTAACGCAGGATTCGACAAGTCGTGCTTAGGGCACAGAAGGCCAGTAGCGTTTGTCAGCGTCCGGCAATGCGCACTCGCCATAATTATGTGATTGGTTCTCGACATGACAGATTACGGCCATTATTGGTTCGCGCGTCTGCTGCGATGTCAATGTCTGTCAGATGCGTGGACAACGTTATGCATGAGG
The DNA here is from genome assembly GCA_963691665.1 of Clepsis dumicolana. Taxonomy (NCBI): domain Eukaryota; kingdom Metazoa; phylum Arthropoda; class Insecta; order Lepidoptera; family Tortricidae; genus Clepsis; species Clepsis dumicolana. Next base: position 982,805 of record OY829506.1, read on the forward strand.
GGACCAGTCATAAGAAAAAACTTATTGTTGTACTATCTTAATAATTATAACATAATTATTATAATAGGAAATTTAGATTATTGTAAGATTTTACCTTTACTTACGTAAATTCAATAAAACCATGTATTGCTATTATAATTGGTTTATTTGTCGTCCTTCTAATATTGCATTACAAGTTTTTGTCACTCTGAAAAATCCTTAAGCTTCTATATAACGTTTCCCTCCATGCCGGCTTCCTTCTCTCTCGCTCCTCTTCGTTTTCCCGCCACAGTCTCTCTGTCTCTCTCTCCCTCCCTCTCTCTTTGCATTCAAATATGGCGGGCAGTAGGAAGCGAACGAAGACATCGCATCGCATTTATGTATTAATAACAAATGAGTACTTACATTAAATTGAATATAAACTGTTATACAATTACCTATTAATTTAAAGAAATTAATTTAAATCAATTTTGAATACGGTTAAATATGATAACATTGGTAGTCAACCCTCGCCTCAGGCGCACAATGCTATAAAACAAGGCTGGCAATAGATTTTCTAGCTGGGCCAAATTTTTTAAGTCTGAGGCGGCGCCGGGCCACTGCTTTAAGAGGTGTAAGCAGTGTGGCTGACCATCGCCGCGTCGCGCTATTGGCTGGCTGGCCAATTAACGCGTTGGCGGGCAAATTCAAATGCCTTGGCGGGCCACTTACTTAGTTTCCCGTGAGCATGTATTTGGCCAGCCTGGATTTGGACAACGTTCCGAATTTCCACTCGCTTTCGCCTGAAATCCAAATCTTTATCACGACAAATATATGCTGCTACATTATGCATAATGACATCCCTGTGGTAAGCATGGAGATTTTTGAATTTTCAAGTAAATTGTGTACTTACATGTGCAAAGTGATTCCACTACCCTTGGGACACTTGGGACAGTGATCCGTGTGATTTTCGCACAAATTCGTGACACATGAAGGCGTTTTAAAACATAAATATTATTTTTGGTAATTAAAATAAACTGTCAAAACAGCGTCCGCCATTGCAGACTCGCGCAGCCTAACTGATCGGCGCGCAGGTACAGTTTGCAAGCCCCGCCTACCGCGGTACAGTTTTCGTGGTGTCATTTGGAAGCGACAGGAATGCTTCCATGTCTTATATGCGTTCACTGGTTACACCATTTTTGAGTTTTTGCCGAAAAACTGCGCTTCCCAACAAAAGGACGTAAGTGCTATGAAGATACGCCCTTTCATCAGTAGTGCATTTCTTTGTAGTTACTGTTACAGAACCTTACACTAGGCATGGCCCGACATGCTCTTACCCGATTTTTAACTAATTTTGATTGTTAAAGCTATTCCACTATCGGGCAAGAGAAGGCGCTGTCCATCTATTCAACATTGAAAGGAATAAAGCACGAATATTACTTGATGATGGCTCAGAACCATCGCTGAGCGACTCCAACTTGCTCATGACTGTTTTTTTTTCTGTTCGTCCTATCGAGAATCACACTTAAGCGTTCCCTGGCCCTTTACAAATAAACTGAAAAGTACCTATCACAACCGCTAAGCTACTTAGCAGCGGTAAAACAACAATATCAGCCATTCTCAAACAATCATTAAACTGTTGCAAATCACAAAGTCGCTACCACAATGTCGTAACTACCACTTCACACTAACTTCAAAAGTGAACCCTATTGGCGAGCAATAGAGTCGAGTGTTAGCTAATCTAGTAGGGACAGATAGTACTTTGTAAAAGTGAATAAATGAAAGCCGATTATAGGCCATATCGGTCTTAGAAGGGTCGCGGATTTGCGAAGCATATTTTGATATTTGATTTCATTCTTTAGTGGGAATAGAATTTGTTGGTAAGTACATAGGAAAGTCCAAGTTGTTTAAGGATTCCGTTCTGTTTTATATAAAGGTACAAGTTGCGTTGAATAAGGAAGACTTGTTAAACTGCTGAACTATTCACCTTAAACACCAGGCCCCTAGTGAAATAAACGGATCGGTCACGTATGTCAGTCGAGTATAGCCGGACATGTTTTGGACTATTCTATAGTCCTTCCTCTTTGAGCACACGCCACCCGAGCAGAGCCGCGGAGCGCAATTTAGGTCTCACCACCGGCGTGGCATGTGCTCCCAGAGGAAGGACTACGGATTAGTCCGAAACATGTCGGGCTATACTCGACTGACATACGTGAGTGATCCGTTTATTTCACTATGATTGAATCTCACGGTAGTTTCATGTTAAAACCAGGCCCCTGTTTCACCAATTTTACAATTGTCAGTTTTCAATGACAATTCGGTGTCAACTGCTGCCTAGAAGAGCTTTTGCTTTAGCGTGCTTCATTATTATCAAAGAAATGTATTCCGAATTATCGTATAAAACTGACAATTGTAAATATGGTGAAATAGGGGTCAGGAGAAAGGATGCTAAATAATCCGTGAATAGGGATAATGACTAGTTGGTCAAATCAGCAACTTTTGTTGAAGTCGGTTAAAAATGATATGAAATTAGTATTGAATTATTCAACTATGACATCATAATGTTCACTTATGGAACTATGTATACTTTCATTCTAGTTTCTAGATAAAAAACAAACGGCGCCTTTCGTGTCACCTAAGATAGTTTGTCCTAATGTAATTATTTGGTCAAATTATCGTTTGACCTAATTTTTCTTTTGCCACTAAAATACTTCGTGAAATATTTTACATGGGCTAGGTACGTAGAATAGATTAGGTTAGGTTTATTTTATACCTTTACTGAAAAGTGAGTATTTTCATTATAATTTCAATTAGGTCGAACGATCATTCGACCAAACAACCATTCGACCAAACATTACATTAGGACAAAGTACGTATGCCACTTTTAACATAAAACTACCGTGAGACTCAATCATAGTGAAATAAAAACGGAACAATCGCGTATATTAAGTCGAGTAAGTACCTATCGAGTGCCGCTGAGTCGTGCGCTCCCAGAGGAAGGGCTACGAATTAGTCCGAAACATGTCGGGCTAAACTCGACTTATATACGTGAGCGTTCCGTTATTTGCATACCAAGCAATGTAGACCCAAAAAAACCCTATAGAAGCAACTAACCCACATGCTTCCTAGACCCCGGCCGGGGCAAGACGTAAATTCTATAACTCATATTTTTATCGACACCAAAATGTCAGTAACAATAACATTAGTCTCTAGCCGTAACCTTTGGTAACAATGGGATGGGAGGGCAGTACGGCGAACGTAGCCATAATTTCTAGACGGTTCGTGAAAGGTCGAAATTCCTTGGTTACTGACGCATGGTAATGAGTTATGTCCATTATTCATTAGGCATCAAGGACGCTAAAATGAAAATAATCGATTTATTGATTAATTTTGTTTTTATTTTTATGAAACATTCATAGAATGAAATTCAACGTACAATGACAATGCAAAGAAAAATCCGTTAAGCAGCTGGACTTGAACCAGCAACCTCGGTAATCCGTACCACCCTCCACCAATTAAGCTATACTTAACGTTGGTGTACCTAACGAATTTTTCAATGCCAATGCTTTTTCAATAATGTCGTGTTCCTTTAAAATATAAGCCTGCTGTAGCTAGTTTCACTATAGAAAGGTCTTTTTACCGATTTTAATGAAATTTTAATAAAACTTAGCTAAGAATCATCTCGATTAAAATAGCTTTCGACTTAAAAAGCACCGTATTGAAATCGGTAAACCCGTTTGGGAGCTATGATGCCACAGACAGATACACAAATACACAGACACACCCTCTTTTTTGCGGGGGCTAAAAAGAAGTAGCTACATTGAAAATTACATTTATCAAAAACTTATGCCGTTCAATACTGTTCACAACTCCTCAAACATTCTCTTGCAAGTGCTATCGTCAAGTTCCGGGTGGCTTTAAGTCCTCGAACTCCCTATAACTTACAATTGGAACTAGCACCTAAGGTATGATAAAGTTACCCGCTAAGCCTTCCGCGATATACGATGCGTAGGGCGTAAACTCGAATAGTAAACGTTGTCGAGTTCGTATAACGTTTGGAACAGCGCCCGCCCGTGAGCGTATTTGGATCTAAAATTTAGTATGAGGTCTCTCGATCTCGATACGATAACCGTAACGTTACGCAGCATTCGTAAAGTCGTGCTCGACCCTCTGGCGGAAAGGAAAGGGGTGTTACGACGGTGTTACAAGTTTGGAACCCTTGCGTGCTGGTGTTAGGGGACAGTGTTCGACACAGAAATCGAAATTGCTAGGTATAGAAGTGCCCTAGCTTGATGATTCTTCTAAGTGAACTCTCGTCGCCTATCTTTCCCTACCCGCTCTACCACTGCATACCAATTAGGGTTGTTGGCTGATGTAAAAATTGTTAAAATAGGTCATATTTATAAACGTCACTCAAGCCTCTATTAGCTAAAATAGGTTTTGTCTTCTTCTTACTAATGGAAATGTCAATGTGACAAAAAAGGACAAACGAACTTTAACGGCATTTTAGTTATAATGAGTTTATGAATAACAGGGATAGTCATTGGCTATTTTATGAACTTTATAATAAAATTTGTATTCTTTTTTTATTTCAAAAACTGTGCTAGTCAGCATGTTTATCTTTACTTCAATACAAACCATCAAATCATAAACATCGTTTTCCTTAATAAATTTTTCTTTACAACAAAAATGAAATCATTTTACATTTTTCACTTATCAAGCTTCCCAAAAATATTCATAAAAACATAAAAACCGATGTCTCACTTATTAGCTACTGCAAAAAAACGGTTTTTAATTTAATAAAAGGAGGCAGTTTCATCACTGAAAATTATGACGCCATAGTTCTGTAATTCAATACGAAGTTCTGCCGTGATAGTTCTCACGACTCCCCTTTGCGGGTGAACCGCGCAAAGGCAAACGTTTAATTTAATTTAATTATTATTTTATTCCACTTAAAAAAAAAAAGGGCCATGAACTATTAAAATATCTTTTTATTATATAAAAAGAACAGTAAAAAACACGTGAACCAAGAACATATATAGAAAATAAATTAAATTAACTTACAAGGCCGATACGACCTTGTGCCAAAATTACAGAAAAAATATAAAAAAATATGAACTAAAAACGGCGGCAGACCGACCGGTGTGATGAATTGCCGTTTTGGAATTTTGATAACCGTTATGGATAAAACAAAACGTTAAAATAACAGGTTTGGGTACGATAAGAACACGTAACCAAAAGATCCTCTTCGCGGATAGACTCTGCTCTTGCAGCAGTTACGTATAAAATAATAATAATAATATGACTTAGCTAATGCCTGGCAGCACAGTGCCAGACAAACCGACTAATAAGCTCAGGTTTGGGTACGATAAGAACACGTAACCAAAAGATCCTCTTCGCGGATAGACTCTGCTCTTGCAGCAGTTACGTAAAAAAAAAAAATAATAATATGACTTAGCTAATGCCTGGCAGCACAGTGCCAGACAAACCGACTAATAAGCTCTCCGGAAGCTCAAATACGCGTGCACGGGGAGTGCACGATGTACGGAAAGCGCGTTTCGGGGAGGGTGAACTTGGGGCTGGAATAACAATTTTAACACTTTAAATTTGGGCAAAATACAGACTGCCAGAAGGAATCGGAACAAACCGGGATCAGCAAATCAAAAACAAAAGTATAAGACAATAGTTCTACATAAATGAATAGGTACATACCCGAGAAAAAAACCGGCTTTCACAAACTTTGAAAAGTGCGAAGACGCAGAGGTATTGATGAGTTGGTTTCGCTCGCTCCAAAACAAACTAGGGCTCGAATTCCAACTTATTTCTATCACCATCAGATATTTTCTTCTGACAAATTCTCATAGACCGTTTTCTTTTACTTTTTTTTTGTATTTATTCTAACCAGCCAGGAATCGAACTGCGCACGAACCAAAAAGGTAAAGACCGGCAGCGTAACGCTGCAGACATCCCACAACCAAACAAAAAATATATATATATCGATACTCGATATAAACAATAAGGTTGCCAACTCTAGCAAGGAAACAACTTTACAACTACAGCCATATTGACAAAATTAGACCCATATGACAAATAAAACAACAGATAAACAAGCCGCATTAACAACTAAGCGATCATACCTCCAACACCACAACCTATGATAAAACTGTAGAACTAACTCAACACAAAACAAGACCTTAAAAACCAAAGAAAAACAAATGAAAAAAAACACGTCAAGACAATGTTTATTAGAACTTGTTCAAAACACATAACACCAAAAATTAGTGAGCAGACACAGTGCTCTTTAGAATTTGGGAAAAATATAATCATGAGAACAATCATTTCAGAATATCTTTAATGTGATAAGATCCTACGTGAGGTGAGTCCACATCGACTAACTCATAAACCTGCGGCGATATACGTCTGAGGACCCGACAAGCAATGAAGCGCGGAGCGAATTTTCCGCCACGACCCTCATCGGTAGTGCCGCGCTGGAAGTTCCTACGCCAGACGATATTTCCGGTCTGAAGAACTACCGTACTTCTGTTGGCGTTATAACTCCTTGCGTTGCGAAAAAAAGCAAGCGTCAAGGCGTCACTGACTTTGGCGTATACATCGTGGAGAGTTTCAAGCGCTGAGGCGCGATCACCCCGACTATGGGCCAACCCAAGGTCCACAGTCTGGGTATCTACACGCTGCCCTGCCGTCAACACCTCTCTACCGTACATCAGGAAATTAGGCGTATAAGACGTCGCAAGGTTAATGCAAGAATTTAGGTATAAGGCTACCTTAGCGAGACGTCTTGCCCAACTACGGTTATCATCACCGACCAGAATGCTGAGCGTGGTGATCACAGATTGATTGTAGCGCTCCGCTACGTTGGCCTGTGGGGAATAATAAGGCGTATAACAAGGTCCAGGAATATTGAAAGATCTTAAAAATTCTATGAATTCAACGCTATGAAAAATAGTAGCGTTGTCACAGAGGACGTTAGATGGAGACCCGTAACGAAGTATGACTTCCGACTCGAGAGCCTTTGTGACCGAACCTGCATTTGCCTTTTTTAGAGGAACTAACCACACAAATTTCGTGAAAACATCGACCATGGTGAGGATGTAGCGATATCCGTAGTAAGCGTTCGGGAGAGGGCCTATTAGATCGATGGACAAAAGATCCATTGGAGCCGATACCGACCTTGGGTACAATTGCTGACCACGAGGCTGCGTGTTCGAGATTTTGAACGCTTTACAAACTTGACACTCGGCAAGGAAACTTACCACATCGCGGTACATGTTTTGCCAATAATAAAGTTCTCTTAACTTTAGGTAAGTCTTCATGACGCCTGGATGGACATTGGGAAAACTATTATGAACCTCCGCGATGGCTTCACGAGTTTTCGAAGCGGGGATGACTACGCGCCACGGATTCCGAGCCAAGGGATTCTCAATCGCCATCTTTCTCATGAGTACGCCGTCCCTAATTGAGTAGGCCGGGAATAACTGGGGCGTACCTGCGACGCCATTATAAACACGCTCATACCACTGGTCCATAGTTGGTTCAGACCCACGCGTGAAAGATATGAGGTCCACCTGGGGGCGAGAAAGTGCATCGGGGACGACGTTCAACACTCCTTTTCGGTGTTCAATCTCGATGTTGTATTGGGAAATTATAGTTGCCCAACGTGCTAGACGGCCAGTCGGATTGTCCAGGGTGATTAACCACTTCAAAGCTATGTGATCGGTAACAATTTTAAATTTAAAACCATCCAAATAACCGCGAAAATGCTTTATGGACTCCAAAACAGCCAGTAGTTCCCGCTCAGTGGTGGAGTAATTGCGTTCCGCCTTAGAAAACAAACGGGAAAAATAGGCGACAGGATGTTCCTCACCGTCAACTTCTTGAGCCAAAACCGAACCAAGACCAACTAAGCTGGCATCACACTGGAGAATAAAAGGCTTTGAAAAGTCAGGACATGCCATCAATGGGGCACTCATCAAAGCCTGCTTAAGCTTATCAAACGCCAGAGCCGCATCATCATTCCAATCGATGCTATCACGACCTTTCTTCTTCCCAATTAAAGCAGTCAAAGGGGCAATAATGGAAGAAAAACCACGAACAAAGCGTCTGTAATAAGAACAAATTCCTATGAATGCTCGCAAAGCGCGTGCAGTGGTTGGCGTGGGGTAATCCTGAATTGCCTCAAGTTTTTTTTTGTCTGTCTGTAAGCCACGCTCATTCACAATGTAACCAAGGTATTTAAGCTCGGAACGGCAAAACTCACACTTTTTCAAATTTACAGTAAGACCCGCCTCTTTCAATCGGTCTCGAACTTTACGGATCAGACGAAGATGACTGTCGAAATCGCGTGACACCAAGATAAGATCGTCCACATACCCGAATACGAAATCATCGGCCTCTGGCGTAAATTCGAAATTCACGATCAAATCCGTTAGCCTCTGCATTTCAGATGCCGCGTTGGTCAAATCGAAAGGAAGATGTACAAACTCAAAAAGACCCCTCTGAGGCACGATAAAAGCTGTCTTCTCGCAACTGGCTCGGTCAGCCAGCGGAATCTGCCAGAAAGCGCTCCTAAAGTCGAGTGAAGTCATATATCTTGCTCCCCTGAGGTTATCCAGGATATCTTGAATGCGGGGTAGGGGATAGGAATCTCGAATCGTGACATTATTGAGCTTCCTGCTGTCAACACAAAACCTAATACTCCCATCACTCTTCGTCACCATCACAACCGGACTTGCCCATGGAGAACGAGAAGGCCTTATAACTCCCATCTCGAGCATCTTGTCGACTTCTTCATTTAGAACCTTCAGCTTAGCAGGCGACAAAGGGTAGTAACGTTGACGGATAGGCAGTCCTACCGTCTCAATCTTATGCGAGATCCAAGAAGTGCAACCGAGACCAACTTTATCTGAGGATATCTCCTCAAAGTCACTAATGGCAGCCTGCAGTTTGAGCTCCTGACCAGATGACAGAACTCTACGAGGATGGACATATCTAGTTTCCGAAACTTCGTCAACACTTTGTATCTCGTCGGAAGTCACCTTATCGGTAGACGAAGCGGGAACAAAAAGCTTGCTACCACGCTCGCCCTGAAACCTCTGACTGATTACAGAAGTAAGACCAAAAGCGTTCCAGAACTCAATCCCCAGAATAAACTGAGTTGGTAACCCTGACCCAACGAGACATGGGTGCGAAACCGACTTACCATCAAACAAGATCGGAATATCAACGCCACCAATGATGTTGATTGGGGAATTGTCGGCTGAAACCACAGCGGGTCGAATCGTCGGACAGTATATCAACCCTAGCCTTTTCAACAAGGCCAAGTCGACCAGTGATGCCTGAGCGCCAGAGTCTAAAAGAGCCTTGACTGCAGTACCAGCGACAACAATCTCAATATAAAGCCTATTATCTAAGGACCTGTCAATAACTAGGGGCGACACCGAAGGTCTACTCGGAGCAGTCCCCAACACTAGTTTTTTTGACAAAGTTGAGAACCAGAATTATGAGAAGTGACCGCATTGCATCGCGGACAATCGCGCGTAACATGACCTTCTAACTTACACTTAAAGCACACAAGACCAGGAACAATCGGGCACCCTCTGTAATCATGACCAGAAGCGTTGCACTTAAAGCAAACTGGAAGAACTCCGGTATTAACTGGAGCCACCGTGACAGATGTAGAAGTCTGTTCCTGGTACGTCTCGAAATTCTTAGCTACCTCAAGAAGCATATCAATGTCCTTGATAGTGTTAGTGGACAGACATGGATGGTACCTACTATGTAAGCTGTATTTGACTACTGTCAAAAGATTGTCTTCATCGATTGGGACACGTAATTTCGCGTTTAAATCCCGTAGTTGGATAACGAAGTCGACCACAGATTGATCAGCCCTTTGTTTTAAAGCTCTTAGTTGTCGTTCAATTTTAAAATCGTAGTCCGCCACGTCAAAGGTCCTCATAAAAGCAGACTTCAAGTCAAGGTATAATAACTGAGGGTGACGGATAGCGCGGAAATACTTAAGAGCGCTTCCACCAAGAACCTCGTGAAAACGAAGAACAACGTAGGAGGGACTAACTCCACGGGCTATACCTTCTTCTTCAATACGGGAAAAAAACTCACGAACGCAGGATTCACCAGTAAACGAAATATTCCACTTGGATAAAGCTTCAGACTTACCGGGTGGACGAAACCACGCAGACTCTGCACCCCTCGTATCCACTGCGGAAACAAACGATCTCGGAGCATCGGAATGATGCAGTGCAGGAGATATTGTAGGATCGGCAGAGCCAAAACGATGCTCAGACATCGGTTCGAGAACCCGCGGCCCCGGACCCTGAATAAGGTTGGGATCCCTATGTGGGGTATCGCCGATTGAAGCTTCTTTGGGTTGTTCCGACATGCTGTATGAAATGAAAAACTGATGACCAGAATCCGGTCACCCTTCCCTTTCCAATAAAAAAAAAACAAATTGGTCGTTTGACACGGTAAGCAAATGTAAGCGAAATAGAAAAGATATCTTTATAGTTCGGGCGCCAAATTGCCGTGATAGTTCTCACGACTCCCCTTTGCGGGTGAACCGCGCAAAGGCAAACGTTTAATTTAATTTAATTATTATTTTATTCCACTTAAAAAAAAAAGGGCCATGAACTATTAAAATATCTTTTTATTATATAAAAAGAACAGTAAAAAACACGTGAACCAAGAACATATATAGAAAATAAATTAAATTAACTTACAAGGCCGATACGACCTTGTGCCAAAATTACAGAAAAATTATAAAAAAATATGAACTAAAAACGGCGGCAGACCGACCGGTGTGATGAATTGCCGTTTTGGAATTTTGATAACCGTTATGGATAAAACAAAACGTTAAAATAACAGGTTTGGGTACGATAAGAACACGTAACCAAAAGATCCTCTTCGCGGATAGACTCTGCTCTTGCAGCAGTTACGTAAAAAATAATAATAATAATATGACTTAGCTAATGCCTGGCAGCATAGTGCCAGACAAACCGACTAATAAGCTCAGGTTTGGGTACGATAAGAACACGTAACCAAAAGATCCTCTTCGCGGATAGACTCTGCTCTTGCAGCAGTTACGTAAAAAAAAATAATAATAATATGACTTAGCTAATGCCTGGCAGCACAGTGCCAGACAAACCGACTAATAAGCTCTCCGGAAGCTCAAACACGCGTGCACGGGGAGTGCACGATGTACGGAAAGCGCGTTTCGGGGAGGGTGAACTTGGGGCTGGAATAACAATTTTAACACTTTAAATTTGGGCAAAATACAGACTGCCAGAGGGAATCGGAACAAACCGGGATCAGCAAATCAAAAACAAAAGTATAAGACAATAGTTCTACATAAATGAATAGGTACATACCCGAGAAAAAAACCGGCTTTCACAAACTTTGAAAATTGCGAAGACGCAGAGGTATTGATGAGTTGGTTTCGCTCGCTCCAAAACAAACTAGGGCTCGAATTCCAACTTATTTCTATCACCATTAGATATTTTCCTCTAGATTCAGACAATCTCTCATTTTCTTCTGACAAATTCTCATAGACCGTTTTCTTTTACTTTTTTTTTGTATTTATTCTAACCAGCCAGGAATTCATACTAACGGACCCGATCGAAACGTTTTGAATATTTAAAAAAAAGTTGCTGATTTGACCAAGATTAGAGTCATCATCTCCCTATTGGTTGTGTGTGAGACCTTGCTTTTTGATAAATTTCATGATTCTAGATCAAAGGGAAGTACTTACCCTAATACCCTATGGGTTTTAATTTACTTAGGATAGTCACACAGACGCACAGACAACAAAGTAAACCCATTAAGCCAGAATAAATAAAAAAAACCGGCCCAGTGTGAGTCGGACTCGCGCACGAGGGGTCTGTTAACGCCAAAATAGTTCCTTTTAAACTTCGCGCGCTTTTAATGCGCGTGCATACTTGCAAATTTAGCTAGCTCCAATATTAGTTAAGTTGGCAGTCAGTATTCCCTCTATATCTTTTATTCCTTTCCCTCCCGCACGCCTACACATCATTTGTCGCGCGCTTGAGCTGAGCGCGCACCTGATTGGCTGATTCAAACATCGCCCGCCGAGCGCCATCAAAAATGGAGTTCGAGTTCTATCTAGCAAGCCGGCAGAACACGTGCTTGTGCTGCTGAAAAATTGGAAATAAGGACTTAATCTGAGTCTTTCAGCCTCACGATTCGTCGCGAGTGTTTAATTGGTGAAAGGAAGTTGAGGTGGCCACCGTTTTAGACTATAACCAACATTTAGTGCTGTTTTGTGGTGTATCGGACAACGCCCTGCTGGATTGGTCTAATCCACGCCTGGCTGGACCCTAGATCCTGCCTGGATACTGAGAGCTGCGCGAGGATCCTCAAGGTAGGCGTGCTTTCCATCTTACCGCCACTGACTGCCACTTAGTCTAGCATACGAAAACCCGCAAATTAAATACAGTACACTTACTCTGGTGGCTGCTCCGCGACCCTTCGCCCCAGGTCGTATAGAAACCTTCGTTTCTCCGTACCTCGCATCAGGTTCTCCAATTCCCTGACCCTAGGTAGAATCTCCGCGCTAACAGGGTCCGTAGAAAGATTTTAACGCTTTTCCCCAGTGTTTGAAGAAGTCCAGTGTAAGCAAAGCCCTGCTCTTAAGCAAAATGTACTCAGTGTGGGGTCAGCTTATATTGGTCTGCGAAATCTACAGACAGACATAAAAATTTAAGATTTTGAGACCTTTCGGAGTGGTTGTACTATAAGAGCTACCTTCATACCAAATTTCAAGTTTCTAGGACATCTGGAAGTACCCTTTAGGTTTTTGGAAATCGGCTATTTGTATGAAAATAGCCTTTTTAATTACTGTATCTTTTGATTGCGTTGACTTAGAAGGATGATTTTTTCACAACTTTAAGGGACCGCAGCCTTGAGTATTTGATATTAATTTCAGCATGCTACCTCCACGCGTTCCAGAGAAAAAGAGTCTTGACAGACAGACAGACAGACGACAGACGGACAACAAAGTGATCCTATAAGGGTTCCATTTTTTGTGGTACGAAACCCTAAAAAGAAATTATCATCGCACAAATTTGATCTAAGTCGTCCCAAACGAGGCAATGGACGTACTATGAAGTACTAGACAATGGATTGACGTACTTGTGTAAATAAATACATACCTGCTTATTATAAATATTATGTATTTCATTTTATATATATTTATTCTTATATTATATTTAATTTTTTATTTTTAGTTTTAGGTTTAGTAATAATAATGGTTATAGTCTTATAACCATTATTATTACTAAACATATTAAACATCCAAGACTCAGGGGAACAAACCTCCGTATTTATCATACAAAATATGTATCTGGCCCGACCTGGGATCGCACCCAGGACCTCTAGCTTCGTAGACAGGTTCTCTAACCACTAGGCTACCCGGCCATCAAAATGTGGCACAACCAAAGTGTGGTTATATAAAAATTTTCCTCGGCCATATTAATTTTTCATTTTCGTTTCCCCATCTTCTTATTTCCTTGTCTTCGGGTCCGCATTATAAATACCAATTTGAAAAAACGTCTTTTTATTAAAAATACATTTTATCCTTAATTTGAGATAGGATGTTAATACATCAAATAATGATGAGACGCCGCTTAAAATGGTGCTCGGGGCAACGTTATGTATCTGTGATAATTGCGAGTAGCTTCAAAGTTAAGCTAATTCAAAATTAATTGATTGAATCAGCAGGGTAATTGCGTAAGTATTATGAAACTCATCATCGGTTTGAAGTGACAGTTTTTCTACGACTGTGACAGCTAGCTGCTTCTGATAACAATTGTCAGCCGATGGCGATTCCGAGCGAGTCAGACAAAAATGATGTAGGCGTTTATTTGTCTATATTTTTGAACTGAAAATAAATAACTAATTATACTCGACTGGCATACGTGAGTGACCTGTCTATTTCACTATGATTGAATCTCACGGTAGTTTCGTGTAAAAATAAGCAATTTTATTTCACGGTGATCTGAAATATAATTGATAACAGTGTAGTTTCCTTTTCACTATTCATTGACATCGCAGTTTTGAGAGTCTATAACCAAAAACAAAAAATAATGTCTTTGTCCTGGTCACCCCGATTTGACACTTCTTTTTCGCGCATACTAACGACATCGTGGATATTTCCGAATTTGCAAAACTAATAGGAAATTGTAATGGATGAAGAAAAACTATTGAGAAAACTAGATTATTACGCTAATAAAGTTAAAAGACTTCGTCGAAAACGTGATCGTACACGCGAACGCAGTCGAAGCCGTGTGCGCAGCCGCAATCGCTCGCGACAGCGCAGGTCCCGAAGCCCCGTGCGGGAACGGAGCCCGCTGATGTGTTACTCAGATACACCACATGATCAAGATAAAGAAAGTAAGTAGATGGTGAATAAGTGTGATTGTGAAAAATCTTAACCTCAAACCTTTGAAGAATAAATACTGCGAGCTTTTAACCACTTACGTTCCGTGTTGGTACGAGATACTTTAAACACGAAGATCAACTTTGGTACGCGATACCAACTTTGATGTAAAATAGTAATTTTGGTACGAGATACCAATCCCATAAATAATCCCATACGAGATATGGCATTATGTTTATAAACCATTTAATGTGCCTCCCCGTTTCAGATGATTTTACCGGCGCTAATTCGGATCTGGAAGATACGGCTCAGATTCCTAAGGAGAACCCACAAGATCCACACCAGATATGGATACCAGGATCCACATAATATCAGCGTCGAGCCACCTTTGGTGACCCGACGAATGCTGAGTGGATTCCTTTTTCGCAACTAAGTACTTATATTTAATTTAATTTTAAGTTAACTGTATACTGTTTTGTTATTGCGAAATAAAGATTTATTATTATTATTATTATTATTATAAGATACCCCAGACCCAGAGCAAGAAAAGTCGAATCAACAGGTGGAAGACCCTCCACTGACAGCACCTGAGCCGAGTGAGGAGTTGCTGAAAGCACTTGGCCAAGATTATGTCGACAACAAATCATATGAAGGCCAAATTAATGAAAACATCAGCAAGAGATGGAATTATATTCTCACACATGGGTTGTCAAAACTAGAAAAAGATGAAATTAGCAAAACAATTTTGTTGCCGGAAAATTGCAAATTGCTGGATGCTCCAGTTCTTAACGAAGAAGTTGCTGCGGGAATCTCTGAAAGTGGGAAAAATAGGGACAAGAGTGTTGCTTACCAACAAAAGCAAATTGGGATTGCCTTGACAATTATTGGCAAAGCCATGTCAAGTATTATGGAAGATTCGCTTGACAAGGTTGTCTTGCTGAAATCTTTGAGTGAAGCTACAAAATTGTTAACAGACCTGCATTTTCAACTAACCAAGACTAGAAAGACACTAGTTGCACCACAACTTGTGTATTGGGCGTACCTATAATGAGTGCTCGGAAAATATGAAAACTACCATCAATATTTTGAAGTGTTTGGGTTTCATTGTTAACTTTGAAAAAAGCAATTTAGTACCCAGCAAGTATTGCAAATTTCTTGGTTTTATGATTAATTCTGATTCTTTGTGTCTAGAGTTGCCTCAAGAAAAAAGAAATGGTATAAGGATAATGATTGAAAAATTTCTAAAATTAAAACACTGTAAAATAAGAGAATTTGCAAAATTACTGGGTACATTAGTTGCAGCTTGCCCGGCCATCCCATATGGTATGGTACATACAAAGATTATGGAGAGGAATAAATACCTAGCTCTCTTAAAATCAAAAGATAATTATGATGCTCACATGACATTGGCGGCTGAGATACACCCAGATCTGAGATGGTGGCATAGTAAAATAATGCATAATTGCAAACAAATTAAGCCTAGAAAGATAAACTCAGAAATTTACACGGACTCTTCTTTAACTGGTTGGGGTGTGCACTGCAATGGTGAAAGTGTTGGAGGATTGTGGTCACAATTGGAGCAAAATTATCACATAAACCAATTAGAACTAACAGCAGCTTATTTTGGTCTGAAATGCTTTGCAAAGTTGAAAAGCAATTGTGACATTTTACTCCGAATTGACAACACTACTGCCATAGCGTGCATTAATAAAATGGGCAGTATCCAATTTCCCCACCTAAATGCCATCAGTAGAAAAATATGGGACTGGTGTGAAGTTAGGTCAATTAATGTCCAAGCATCTTATATAAAATCCAAGGAGAATTTGGCAGATGAAGAATCGAGAAATAGCAACATTGACACTGAATGGGGGCTTTCAAATGATGCATTTCATAAAATTAAAAATCAGTTAGGAAGGCCCTCTATTGATTTGTTTGCCACCAGGATTAACGCAAAATGTAAAGACTATGTTTCATGGCATAGGGACCCATATGCATTCGAAATAGATGCCTTCACAATGGATTGGAAAAACCACTTCTTTTATGCATTTCCCCCTTTTGCCCTAATAACAAAATGCTTACAAAAGATTAAAAATGACAGAGCCAGAGGAATTTTGGTATTCCCAGTATGGACGGCACAACCCTGGTACCCATTAGCAAAAATGATGATGGTTACAAAACCTTTGATATTTACACCTAATAGTAAATTACTACTGTCTCCTTTCAGCACAGAACATCCGTTGAGCAGTCAGCTTACCCTGGCAGCGAGCATCTTTTGCGGGAAGCATTCAGACGCAGAGGTTTGCCAGAAAGCTCACTAAATATTATGCTGTCATCTATTTCATCAGGTACGATGAGGCAATACAACACTACATATAAGAGCTGGTGGTCATTTTGCCAAGAACATAGTATAAATATTTATGAAGCTTCAATTCCAGACGTAATACTATACCTAACAAAGAAACACGAAACAAATGTCGGCTATAGCTCATTAAATACTGCTAGATCAGCACTTTCTCTTTTGGTCGATGAAAAAATTGGCAGTGACGACCAGGTCAAACGTTTCTTTAGAGGGCTTTATAGAATTAAACCGGCTTTGCGTAGATACACAAATACCTGGGATCCCTCTGCGGTCTTAAGATTACTAGCTAGTTGGGGCGATAACGATCAATTAAACTTTGAAAAATTAAGCAAGAAGCTGGTCACATTGTTGGCCATTGCCACTGCTCAACGGGTACAAACATTATCTGTTATTAAGTTAAAAGACATATGTCCCTCACAAGGCATCATATCTATTAATATAACAGATCTTATAAAGACTTCCGTATCCTCAAAAACCGAAACAGTGATAAAACTACCATTTTTTGATCAAAACCCTGCTGTTTGCCCTGCAAGAGTTTTACAAACATATATCAAAGTTACAGTGGCTATGAGGAGTAAGGAAGAATACTTATTACTCACTAGTAGGCGGCCACATAGAAGGGCATCTAAGCAAACAATAAGCAGGTGGATTAAGGAGGTGATGAAGGAAAGTGGAATTGATACGGAAGTATTTACTTCTCACAGTACTCGCTCGCCACGCAGCGACATCATCTGCAAAACGAGCCGGCGTACCATTGGACGCAATCAGAAAAACGGCAGGCTGGTCAGACAGCTCTTTAATATTTGCTAGATTTTATGATGTGCCAGTGAATAACAATGTTCCACAAGAAAGCTTTATCAATGCTGTCTTAAATTTTGATTAAGATTAAGGAAAATTTATACCTACTTTTAATTTGAAAATAGTAGTGGATATAGACAAGGTCTTATTTTGTTTCTTTCAAACTATAGTTATTAGCTTATCAAAAAAGGAGTCTGATTAAGAAAGTCTCTAATGACTCAAAAATAAGTTCTTCTGAAATTATTTTATTTTAAGGCTTTCGGTAAGATAAGGTACCACTAAGGTCTGATTGATTTATATAAGCTATACATATATGTAAGCTTTACAAGCACGGGTGTTTAGTACAAAACATATAGTTTTTACATGGCAACACTCCTTGCTGACAGGATTCGAACGGCGAAAGCACGCTCGCACTAAAAAATATTTGTAAAAATATAATAAACGTAGTTTGATCAAATTGCTACGCATTTTGATTTGCACATGCGTAAGTGGTCCTTCGAGTTACAAAAAGTTATTAAATTTCGTAACCAGTGCAGTGGAAAAGTGTCCGCGGCAAAAGTGTGTGCGTTGCTGGGTGGCCGTCTATACCGGCTATTTACGTCGTGTGGGTGCCTAGGCCTGCTATTCTGGCCCGCAACTTCGTTCTTTCTATAAAAGAACGAAAACCACGGCGAATCTGAGAAGAGGGAGCATCAACGTATCATCAAACCGCAAGTAGTGGATCCCATTACTCGGCGAAATCGATCGAGTTTTGCGATCACCATCATATTTCACTTTAAATTTGCAACGTGAAGTTGTCAACGTGTCTATGCGCGCCGCGGCCATATTGCGCGGCAGCGTAGCTAACTTCGTGCTAAGACTTTGACAGCTGGTGACAGCTGACGTTTCAGTCTGACGTCTATTTACGTCAGTGACAATTGGTTTTGTTTGACTGATAGTGATAACCTGTTAACTGGTGTTTTTTGTTTGGTTGTTTACGAATGAAAGCCGGCATAACGATGACGGAAGCTGATAAATTAAAGAAGCTACGGGTCATCCGCGGCCAATATAAAGGAACAATTACGCGAATTGACAATTTTGTGAGCGATCCTATAAGTTTTGCGTCCGCGAGTGTTGACATATTAGAGGCGCGAAAGGAGAAGTTGATATCGACGCTTAAGGACTATGAAAAGGTGCAAATGGACATTCTTAGTCTCGATAACGCGGACGATGAACAGGTTGGTGCAATTGAAAACAAATATTACTCAATTTTAGCAAAAATAAACTCTGCTTTAAAACTACTGCTGAGTGTCACAACGCATCTACTTGTAAACTGCCAAACATTGAAATTCCCGTGTATGATGGCCGGGACTTTACGAAATTTAAGCCATTTTACGAGCTGTTTGTAGCTGTTATAGAACAGAATAACTCCCTGTCTGATGTTCAAAAGTTATTTTACTTAAGAAAATACCTAATTGATGATGCATTAGCTATAATTGTTAATCTTCCGTTAGTAAATCAATCTTATAAACAAGCAGTTCAATTGTTAAAAAAGCGGTTTGACAATAAGTCGCGATTAATAACCAATCATATTGGTGTGCTGTTAGATTTACCTATAATGCAAAAGGGGACAGCGGCCTCAATACGGACGTTTGTTTCCCAAATTCAGCAGCAATTGCATGCTCTAAAAAACTTAAATGAACCCGTCGATAAATGGGACATGATTTTAATCTCAATTTTGACCAGAAAACTGGATCCAATAACAAACCGAGCCTATCAATTGGATAGGGACTCGGATAATATGCCTTCCATGGCTAACTTTTTAGACTATTTAGAAAAGCGTGCTATAGCGCTTGAGGATAGCTCTCAAAATAAAAGCACTTACTATGACAGTGCCAACAAATATTTTCATAATAATAAAACTACTTGCTATGAAGGTACTAACAAACCAATTTCAAAGGTATCAAATGTTGTATCTAGGCCACTGCCGCCCTGTAGGTATTGTGCCAATAAAGACCATCAGATCTATAAATGCCCTACTTTCAAAATGTTACCTATATCTCAGAGGCATTCATATGTTAATAATAAAAGTTTATGCAATGTGTGTCTAAACCATCATGATGGCAAATGTAAATTTACTTTTAAATGTAAAATATGTAAACAGGATCACAACACATTGTTGCACACGATAAGAGAGGAGCTGACTGCTGATGATCAGCAGCAGCCATCAACATCTCGTGGTGAGTCTGCAACTGTTGCCAATGCTTTAAATACTGTCTCCAGCGGTGTTTTGCTACCAACCATAAAAGTAAAAATAATAAATAAAAATAATCAAGAGGTGGTTTGCAGAGCCCTGCTGGACACTGGATCTCAGGCATCATTTGTAACATCAAAGCTAGTTAACAACCTTGGTTTGAATGCTATAATTCAACTTAGTAATGTGATAGGATTTGGTAACAGACCAAACAAGACAAATGAACTTGTAAAATTAACTATTACCTCCTGCAATAATAATACAAAATTAAATTTGAAATGCCATGTTATCAACGCAATTACTTGTAATTTGCCCCAAAAGTTGATCAATTTGTCAAACTGGCATTTACCAAAAAATATATTGTTAGCTGATGACATGTTTAACGCACCTGAAGAAATTTGTCTCTTGCTCGGTGCCGATGTATATTTCAATATTCTATTACAGGGTTGCATAAAAACTGAAAATGGACCTGTACTTCAAAATACCATATTTGGGTACATAGTTGCAGGAAATATTCCAGAAAAGGTTTGTAATAATGTAAGATTTGATGCTGTTAATAACTTTGTCATTTCAAATTCTGAAAAATTAGAAAATGTTATGGAACAATTTTGGCTGTCAGAAAAACTGCCTGAAACATCAAAACCCATGAAAAATGAGTTTCAAATGGCTGAAAAAATATTTCAGGACTCTATGTCTATAAAAAATAATGTTTTTTATGTGGATATGCCACTTATATCTCCAATGGAGGAGTTGCAGCTAGGAGACTCATTTTCTGTGGCTTATAACAGATTTTTGATGTTAGAAAAAAGGTTACATAATGACCCCCTGCTCTTAGAGCAATATAAAACCTTCATCAATCAGTATGTAGAGCTTGGACATGCTAAGGTAGTTGATGTTGGGAGGTACGATGTCGAAAATGGTCCTGTGGTTTTTTTAGCACACCATGCAGTTATCAACGAGGCCAGTCGGAGCTCTCGGCTTCGTGTCGTCTTCGATGGGGGAATGAAGTCACGAAGCAGAAAGTCGCTTAATGACGTCATGCTGAATGGGCCTGTTGTACAGAGTGAGCTTTTTGACATTCTAATTTTATTCAAGACCTACCCTTTTGTTTTAATATGTGACATTCAGAAAATGTTTCGGAATGTTTTTATAAATGAACAGCAACGTAGCCTTCAAAATATTTTATGGCGTGACTCTCCCACTGAACCCATCAACTGCTTGCAGCTTCAGACTGTAACATACGGTTTGAAAGCCTCTACTTTCTTGGCCACTCGGTGTTTGATTGAGCTGGCAAATAGGTATAAAGAAAAATATCCTTTGGCTTCAAATGCTATGCTACTAAACACTTTCGTTGACGACGTGCTCTCTGGTGCTGACGATGTAGAGACACTTCAGGAGCTGAAAAACCAAATTGTAGAGCTGCTAAAAAAGGGTAGTTTCACTTTGCATAAATGGTGCTCTAACTATGCTCCAGTATTAAATGACGTACCAGTCGACCAAAGACAATTTGAAAATGTAGATATGAGCCAAAGTGACACTGTTAAGACCTTAGGTCTCATGTTTGAAATTAATGCTGATAAGTTGAGCTTTACCAGTCCGACTGTTGATGATGCAAACAAGCAAAACACAAAAAGAAAAATATTGTCCTTTATAGGGAAAATGTTCGACCCGCTAGGTTTAATTGGCCCTGTAATTGTATTTGCCAAGCTATTCATGCAAGAGCTATGGTCTTTGCAAATTGGGTGGGACTCTATAGTTCCCAACCAACAGTTTCTATACTGGTGTAACTTCTTAAATAATTTGAAACAAATGGGTCAAATTAAAATTGATAGGGGTATATATGATAGGCAGGTATCTCATGTAGAGTTGGTAGGGTATGCCGATGCATCTCTTAAAGCTTTTGGAAGCTGTCTCTACTTGAGACTTTTTATGAAGGATGGTTCTGTAAAAGTGAACTTATTATGTTCAAAATATCGCGTGGCACCATTGAACAAATCGCATACAATCCCCCAGCTCGAACTAAATAGCGCATTGCTCCTAGCGCAACTAGCTCATAGAGTTAGTAAAACGTTGAGAGTTAGATTTGCTCACAAGGTCTTCCTGTATAGTGATTCACAGATTGTGCTTTCATGGATAAAATCAGGGGCAGCAAAATCCAACGTGTACGTAAACAATAGAGTCAAACAAATTGTAGAGTTGACTCAAAAATCAAGTTGGTTTTATGTTAGAACACACCACAATCCCGCTGACTTGCTGTCTAGAGGGGTACTGCCGCAAAAGCTGCAGGACAGTGATCTCTGGTGGCACGGCTCCCCTGATCTGAGCGATGTAAATTACTCGCACATAAATTCTGAAAAATTTAATTTTCCTGACATAGAGTCGCAGGTAGAGTCGTCAGGCCTAACCCTGGATGAGCTGTCTAATGAAGTAGATGACATTTCGTGCAATACCACGAAAGTAGAGTCTCATGATTTATTAAGAAAATATTCCAAAATCCACAAGCTTCAAAAAGTAATTGCTTTTATTTACAGATTTTATAATAACTGCTTGAACAAAAACAATAAAATAACAAGCAGCAGGTTAACTTCGAAGGAGCTTCGTAACTCTATGATGATCATTGTGCGTTGTACTCAGAGGGAGTACTTTGCAAAGGAACTAGAATTGCTCTCTAAAAACAAACCTGTAACTATAGGTGATCAGGTGACTTTCCTAGATAAAAAAGGTGTTATCAGAGCCTTGGGGAGGCTGCACAATGCTGACAACCTCTCATATGACAAGCGGCATCCGTCTATACTGCCGAAGGATTCATTTATTACACATCTCATGATTGAACGAGAGCATTTAAGGCTCATGCATGCTGGAGCTAGGTTAGTTTTAAGCTCTCTATCACAAAGGTACCATTTAATTAATGGCATTCGGGAGGTCAAGAAAGTAGTGCACAAGTGTGTAAAATGTGTACGCATGAAAGCTGAAGCTGCAAAGCAGCTGATGGGAAATCTACCTAAAGAAAGAGTCACTCAGAGTAGGCCCTTTCAGCATGTCGGAATTGACTTTTGCGGTCCATTTAGTATGAAAATAGCCCGTATTCGGAAACCCATTGTTACTAAGGGCTATATAGCGCTTTTCGTATGCTTTGCCGTAAAAGCGATTCACTTAGAGCTCGTGTCTGACCTCACAACTGAAGCTTTTCTAGCATGTCTGAAGCGATTTATTTCTCGGCGTGGCATGCCCACAAACATATTTTGTGACAACGCAAAAACATTTAAAGGTGCTTGTAATACATTAAAAGAATTGTATGACCTACATTCCTCCAAAAGTTGTAGAGATGCTGTAAATTGTTTCTGTGCTGAAAATTGTATTACATTTAATTGGATACCTAGTTATTCACCGACATTTGGCGGAATTTGGGAAATTGGTATCAAAAGTCTAAAACACCACTTTAAAAGAGTGGTGGGTAATCTTTGTTTGACATACGAAGAGCTCAACACTGTAATTATTCAGATAGAGGCAATATTAAATAGCAGACCTCTACTGTCTGCGATCTCAAACGATTGTGATTACATAACGCCTGGACATTTCCTTATTGGAACGGCTTTGACAGATTATCCTGAAATAGATCTCACTGAAACTTCAGTAAACCGTTTACGATTTTGGAATCTCTGCACAAAGCTCAAGCAAGACTTCTGGAAGTCATGGTCAAACGATTACTTGACGCAGCTTCAAAGCCGTCCCAAATGGAAATACCAGCAACCTAAGTTAAAGGAAGGTGACTTGGTCTTTGTTAAAAATATAAACACCTCTCCTTTAAACTGGCCAATGGCTCGCATTGTTAAAATATTCCCTGGCAATGACGGTAATGTAAGGGTAGCTGATGTGATGATGAATAAGAAGGTCTATCGTAGAGCTATCACTAAGTTATGTCCTTTACCTGTAATGTAGTCAGTAATGTCTATAGTCATTTAACTTAAAACTTCAGCTGCATGTAAATATGTAACATTGCCTGGCCCCAACTATGTTTAGTACAAAACATATAGTTTTTACATGGCAACACTCCTTGCTGACAGGATTCGAACGGCGAAAGCACGCTCGCACTAAAAAATATTTGTAAAAATATAATAAACGTAGTTTGATCAAATTGCTACGCATTTTGATTTGCACAACGGGCATTTAATCAAACTTTAAAAATTGTTAAGTACTTTTAAAGTATTATAATTATGTAAAGACAAAAACTTGTCTCGAACGTTGATCTCAATTAAGGTGTGAAATTAATACTTACCAATATAAATATAATTTGATTAAGACAAATTGAGTATTTAATTTTTAGGTAACAACTTCATAATAACCCATCCCATGTCGACATGATACTCTAAACGTCTACACTGTTATCAATTATATTTCAGATCACCGTGAAATAAAATTGAATAATTAGACGAACTTACCTTACGTGAAGTCTGATTACAATTTTATGAACGGTGATCTGAAATATAATTACCCGCCCAGCCCATCCGGTTGAGGATCAACACGCCCAGGTCGACTGGGATAACTCTCTAAAAAGTGTCAAATCGGGGTGACCAGGACAAAGACATTATTTTTTGTTTTTGGTTATAGACTCTCAAAACTGCGATGTCAATGAATAGTGAAAAGGAAACTACACTGTTATCAATTATATTTCAGATCACCGTTCATAAAATTGTAATCAGACTTCACGTAAGGTAAGTTCGTCTAATTATTCAATTTGCTCACCCACGAGCACACGTGTACGACAGCTGCCCCTATGTGACAAATGTGTAGTTTTTATGCAGCTCCTCCAGTGCCACATTAATTAACGATACCCTGACATATTTATAACACAGACCCAACTATCATCAACATTACTACACTATAGTGTATACGCCGACGTGTTTCAAGCTATCTAATCTATACATATAGGAGAAAAAAATCTATATGGTCAACATTGTTTACAATCAGAAACTTCATAGCTGTGCAAGTCAGGAATAACTTCATAGGTGGGGCACTGTAGTCTAGAAATAAGTCTAAAAATTGCGAGTCTAAATATTTACATAATAAAAGCAATTTGACATTAAATCTAAACTAAAACTAAATTAAATCTAAATAAGGCCCCCGTGGCATGGTGCCCAAAAGGCTGGCAGCGTTGCCTCGCTGAATAGCGATGCCGATTCTTTGAGAGAGAAAACTGCCAGCCCTTTGGTCACAATTTGCATCGACTAAGCGCTTTTTCAAGTCTGAAATAAGCTTGTAAACGCCGGGACCCCATGGACCCAAGGTTTCAAACCCGACAGCAACGAAATTGTAGTTCGGACCGAGAGATTGATATTTAGAAAAAATTCTAAATATTGTATTTTTATTTTCACAAATTTTATATTAAATTATTAGTTGACCGCCGACAGTTGGATTGCAGCTTTTATTAAGCTCTAGCTTAGGTAGGTACACCGTCTGTCCATTTTCGTTAAACACGATAAATGTTACATTTTAACATTTCCATAGCAAGATTTAATGCACGTGCTCGTGTGAAACTGTCAACGTGACTCTAAAATAACAATGCCGGGGGTTTTGCAACTTTTTAGAAACTGTATTCCAAACAAACGTCACTACTAGGCCGAACGAAGAAAATATTTCCGTATTTAGTCCATTTCCAAAAAAGAACCTAAGTGTAATTGAATTACCTATTTTTAGGATTTACTCATCACGATCACTTTGTTGTCCGACTTTCTGTCAGTCTGTCGCGACCCTTTTTCACTGGGACACGTGAAGGTAGCAGGCTGAA
The DNA here is from genome assembly GCA_963691665.1 of Clepsis dumicolana. NCBI lineage: Eukaryota > Metazoa > Arthropoda > Insecta > Lepidoptera > Tortricidae > Clepsis > Clepsis dumicolana. Next base: position 1,008,366 of record OY829506.1, read on the forward strand.
ATTAATATCAAATATTTAAGCTTGCAGTCTCTTGAAGCTGTAAAAAAATCAAACTTCTAAGTCAACGCAATCGAAACATACAGACATTAAAAAGGTTGTTTCCATACAAATTGCCGTAGTGTGAAAACCTACAGGGTACTCCCAGTTATCCTAGAAACTTAAAATTTGGTATAAAGGTAGCTCTTATAGCACAACCACTCAGCAAAATCTCAAAATCTTAAATTTTTATGTCTTTCTGTATATGTCACAGACCAATGCACAATGACCCCACACTGCGCACGTTTTGCTTGGGAACAGCGTCCGAAACGTCGAGGTATTTAAATATTTTTACGTAATTAAGTCCCGAGTATCATGATAATGTTTGAAAATCGCGAAAGTTTAAATCAATACATTTCGCATTATCCGGTAAAGACCACCGTTTCCGCTTCAAGCTTCGCCCCTGAGCCTTAGATTACCATATTTCAAAGGCACCCCCGAAGGGTGTAATTGTTAGTGTTGACAACAGGGCGCGCTCATCCGTGAAGCGAACTTGACCTCTCTGACCTCCTGACTGACCCACTCGACGGATTGGGAGCTAAATGCTTCAGACTCACCCCTAATTGGGTTGATCTGATGTCAAAATACGAGGGCTGATTGATAAGTACCAGTTTTCTAAATATATTAATATCACTGGCCGCAAATAAGTATACCACCCTTTTAAGCCATTTTTCAGAGGCGGGAAAATTAAAAAAAAAGGCATTCTTTTGCTTTTTTTCTCATTTGACAACGATTCAGTGAAGGCGCGAACTTAAAATTGTTAAAATGGAGAAAGAACAGTATCGGTCTGTAATTAGATTCTTATTTTTGGAAGATTCTAAATTAATGTACAAAAGCAACGAATTATCTTCTGAAGTCGGCTGTCAGCAGGGTGATCCCCTCGGACCAGCCATTTTCAGTTTAGCCATTAACCCCATCATTCAAAATTTAAAGTCCAAATTTAACGTATGGTATCTTGATGATGGTTCCCTAGGAGGTGATGCAGTTACGGTACTTTCAGATCTCTCAGAAATTATAAATAAATTTAAGGCCATTGGTTTAGATCTAAACTTTAATAAATGCGAACTGTTCATAAACAACGCGATCCGATCCGATCTCTTCCAACATTTTAATTTACTTTGTCCAAATATCAAAATTGTCGATAAGCAAAACTTAAGCCTCCTAGGGTCACCAATCTTCGACGATGCCATTCCAGATTTAATCGCAAAAACTGTTTCAAAATTTCAAAATTCTGCAGACCGGCTGCTGGAAATCAGTGCTCACACTGCTATCACTATTCTAAAATTTTGCCTTTTTGTGCCAAAATTTACTTATTTGCTTCGTTGTTGTCCCTTTTGGAAACATCAAAATTCTCTGACCTTAATTGATTCCCTTATGAAAACTTCTTTGGAATCTATACTTAACTTACAATTCAATGGGCAATCTTGGACCCAGGCTTCCCTTCCTATCAGATATGGTGGGCTAGGTATCCGCAAAATTTCTAGTGTTGCTTTACCAGCGTTCCTATCATCTGTCCACAGCACGTCCACCCTCGTAGGTAAAATCCTAAAGGATTGTCCTTCAAACTACGAGACGACGGGTTTGGTCGATGCTAGGAATGCTTGGCTAATGGCTTGTCCGGGTGAAAATCCTCCCGCTTATCCAAATTTCCAACGGAGCTGCGATGACACACTATCCAAATTAACTTATTCTAATATTCTCAGTTCCAGTTCAGGCCCAGACCGCGCAAGGCTTTTGGCTGTGGCAAGAAAGGAATCCGGTGACTGGCTTCATGCTTATCCTTCCGTTAACACCGGAACCTTTCTTGAGCCTGAAACACTGAGAATTGCAGTCGGGCTAAGACTGGGTGTTGCGCTGTGTTCACCACACCGTTGCCTCTGTGGCACCAATGTGGACGAAACGGGACACCATGGTCTTTCCTGTCAAAAGAGCGCCGGCCGTTTCTCCCGTCATGCCGCGCTCAATGACATAATCCGCCGGGCTCTTGCCTCTGCGAACGTGCCGGCCATTTTGGAGCCAAGCGGCATTGCCCGCGACGATGGCAAAAGGCCGGACGGTATGTCTCTGATTCCCTGGAGAATGGGTAGGGTTCTGGTTTGGGATGCGACCTGTGTCGATACAGTAGCACCCTCACATCTCCAGGGAACCACACAAAAAGCTGGTGCGGCGGCAGAAACGGCTGAAAATAGAAAAAATTCTAAGTATCAATCTCTCGGTCCGAATTATAATTTTGTTCCTGTCGGGTTTGAAACTTTGGGTCCATGGGGTCCCAGCGCTTACAAGCTTATTTCTGAGTTACAAAAGCGCTTAGTTGATGCAACTTGTGATCAAAGGGCTGGCAGTTTTCTCTCTCAAATAATCAGCATCGCTATTCAGCGAGGCAACGCTGCCAGCCTTTTGGGCACTATGCCACGGGGGCCTTATTTAGATTTAATTTAGTTTTAAGTTGTAGTTTATTTAGTTTAAGCTTAGATTTAATGTCATTGTAAATTGCTTTTATTATGTAAATAAAGTAGTATTTAATCCTCCAAAAAAAAAAAAAAAAATTAGAGAATTCAGCAGGTCAATAGTATTAAGTTTATATACATTAAGTTAGTGCTGCACTATCCTAAAAAATATAAATAGCAAGCCAATAACTACAACTTAGAAAACTAAAATAACTAACTAATGCGCCAATGGCGCATCAATCAAAGCACCTCATCGCTAGTCTTCGCCTCACGGAAGGGATGTTACAGTTAAATATATCAATATCCATCTCCTTCACCAGGCTGTTCAAATTACCGCTCGCGCGCCTGAGAAAGCTGTTCTGCCTGTACCTAGTCGATGTGAATTTAAGAAAAATAGGAGGATTGAAACTTTTTAGTCTTGGGGGTGTGTTGAAGGACAACTTCTGAAGCAGTTCTGGACAATCAATGCTGCCACTGACATGACTGACATATACAAAAAAAAAGTTCTTTTTTGTCCATAAACGGGTACTTATCAAATAGCTCTCGTAAAACCTATCTATCTAATAAGTAGAAAAAAATCTATTCAAAAATTCAAAATTCAAAATTTTATTCAGCAAATAGGCAGTTGAATGCTCTTTTACACGTCATTTTTTTGAGTCTACCAGCGCTTTCGGAAAGACCATGATTGCCAAGAAGAATGCGCCGCAAGAATCTTGGCACAAAGTTATTTTTTCCAAAAACAAGTTACATTGGCTCTTACAATACGTAACCACAGATAAATTACACAAAGAAACCTCAGCTATCATTAAAAAAAATTAAGGGAAAAAAAACACTTAACAATCTCTGGGTCCGAACTATAATTTTGTTGCTGTCGTGTTTTAAACCTAAAGTCCATGGGGTCCCGGCGCTTACAAGCTTATTTAAGAGTTGCAAAAGCGCTTAGTCGATGCAACTTGAGACCAAAGGGCTGGCAGTATACTCTCTCAAAGAATCAGCATCGCTGTTCAGCGTGGCAATGCTGCCAGCCTTTTGGGCACCATGCCACGGGGGCCTTATTTAGATTTAATTTAGTTTTAAGTTTTAGTTTATTTAGTTTTAGCTTAGATTTAATGTCATTGTCAATTGCTTTTATTACGTAAATATATTTACATTTACACAAAGTCAAGCTTTTCACCGAAAAGCCCATGATAATTTACAAAATAAACATTTGCATAATAATATAAAATATTACCACCCGCGTTAAATTGCAAAAAACTCAGAGGTGAGAACCTGGGTTCGAACCCACGTTCTGGAGGCTTTATAGGTCGAACCACCTACATCGGCTTTTAACCCTTAATTGGGTCGAAAAAACGTGATTTATTCTAATTATCATTTCACGTGACGGATAATACCACTGACGCACATTTCCCTCTCGCGATGACAACATTAAGTTTATGTTACAAAAAAGGTAATTAAGCCAAATTCAAGGAGTGGTAATAAAATCATACTTAACCTATAAAAATATACATAGGTACTTAACTTAAAAAAAGCCGTGATGGCCTAGGGTTTGACCTATGGCCTCTCAAGCAGAGTGTCGTGGGTTCAAATCCCGGCTCGCACCTCTTGAGTTTTTCGGAATTTATGTGCGGAACTACATTTGTAATTTATCATGAGCTTTTCGGTGAAGGAAAACATCGTGGGGAAACCTGCACACACCTGCGAAGCAATTTAATGATGTGTGTGAAGCTCCCGATCCGCACTGGGCCCTCGTGGGAACTTATAGCCCAAGCCCTCTCATGCTGAGAGGCGGCCTGTGCCCAGCAGTGGGACGTAAACATTCTGGTGATATGATGAACCTATAGATAGCCTGGCGAAACCGCCGCGCGTTTGTTGGCCATGCGGCTTGGATAAGGCACTGTTATAAATTTGGACTCAGGGCGACTTCATCACTCACACACATTCCTATTTCATCACCAGAGGGTCGAGCGAGACTTTTCGAATCCTGCGTAACATCACGGTTTTCGTATCGAGATCGAGAAACCTCATAAATTTTAGTTAAAAATACGCACACGGGCGTGCCCTGTTCCAAACTCGATAACGTTTACTATTCGATTTTACGTGACGCAGGTTTCGAATATTCATACTCGGGCCTCAGTGGCGGCATTAGGTATCAGATTGGTACCCCGGGCGGTTTGTATTGAGCACCCCTACTTAAAATAAGACACCTAGAGGGAGATTTTGTGCCCATTATTTGGCTGTAGGTAGGTATTAGTGAGTTGTTGTTGTCACCCTTTGGTGCTTGGCGCCCGGGGCGCACCGTATGTATCTCTGACGTAGGCATCATCTCCCTAACGGATAGACTGTTTTGAATGCTTTTTCAGTGGTTTAAATTACTTCAAAATCTGCGCAACCGTTTTTAAGATTTCAGACTTTGAAATAATTATGACGCGGGCGTTTCAACCTTTTTAAATAGTAGTTATTACTTTACATGTTAATTTTGCCGACCAACTTGTAAAATTATTCTCATAATAAAAAATTCCCTATTAAAATACTACTATAGACTTTCGCAACACCTATCCTGGGCGTTCCCGACATGTTTTTGGCCATCAAATCTTGGTTATTCCTAACCCATCAGTACACAGTCAGCAGCAGAAAAAAGTAGGTACTTAGCTAAGCAATCGAAGCGGTCACAATGATCTGCACAAGCTCTTATGACTATAACAATAGCGCCGTGCTTAGGTCATTGTGAATGCGCCTGTTGCTTAGCTACCTCTGCTGCGGACTGTGCGTTTTATTTTATTTATTTACAAACAAACTCGATCAAAAGCGGAATGAAATTAGCGTCCTGTTTATACACCTCGTCTTGTAATCACCAGACCGTGCCAAAAACAAAAGAAGCCCGAACAAAAGCGAAACACAAACCGGAATCAATTGAATCGTTTGATTCTCCGGCGAAATCCCGACCCAGTAATGAAGTAAGGAAAACCGATGGTAATAAAATTAAGCAAAAATAATGATTCCTTTTGATACTAAAGTTTTCTTATTTTTCTACAGTTTCTATTGCAGTGGTTTGTTTGGGGATAATTTGATTGGGCCCTTTCTATGGCAACCTTATTTGAAGGATAAAAACTAATTTTACTAATAGAGCTAAAACTCTGTTTAACACTTTTGTGAGGAACCCGGTTTTTACATCATAACAGCGAAAACACACCATTGAATTGCTTCGCAGGAGTGTGCAGGTTTCGTCACGATGTTTTCCTTCACCGAAAAGCTCTTGATAAATTACAAACAGAAGTGCGAGTCGGAGCTCGAAACCATAACCCTCTGCTTGGACATAAATCAAATGGATGGCCTCCCCCGCGGCTCTCCACTCAGACCGGTCTTGTGCTTTCCGCATCCACCGCGGTCCCGCAATCTTTACCAGGTCGTCGCTCCATCTTGTTGGAGGTCTGCCGACAGCTCGTCTCCCGGTCCGTGGACGGATAGGTCAAATATGTGTAAAAGAAATTGTGTAAGTTTTGCATTATATTGCGCGACCGTGAAGCGAACGAGTTAGAATTATTCGATTAAGATAGGCGTCCACATTTCCGCATCGTAAGGAATGGACGCATCACATCGAACGGGTTAGGTACAGTATTCTATGTGGGTCTATAACTTCTCCCATACAGTCGAAAGTCATAATGTAATTCATGTCGTACTTTATCACTAGTCATAACTCTTTTTTTCTCTGAAACTCTAAATTGTTCATAATTATTATAAAATAAACCTAAGCTAACTGGAGTTCTACAGGATAGCCATTACAAAATTCCTGAATTTTTTACGGTTTCAGAGAAAACAAGAGTTATGATTATGACAAACATTACGTTATGACTAAAATTTTTTGACAAAACACAGGGACCCCATTCTGGGTATGGGAAGTCATACAAGTGCGTCGTCTGATTCGCATTGTACGTATCTCACGAATCTACTCGCCGATGCTCCAAGGGGCAACTTTTGTGCAGGGCAACAAAGTGGCGTCGGCACCCCGATTGCTGATAGTTGCGTCTTCAAACCCGATCGCTACCGATACAGTAAAGGCACGCAATCTAAATGATTTGAACTTGACAAAACCCCCGCGACATTTTTATTTCAACCGATTTTGATAAAACATGTCTAAGAACCATTGCTAGAAAACCGTTCAACCGTTTAAGAGCTACAGTGCCACTGAGAGACACACATAGCGGTCAAAAGATACGTTTGACGAGATGCGTGCCTACCTTTAAGCACCGCAATATCTTTATACACCATTTCTCTTAGTATGTACATACCTAATGTAAATGTAAATTCAGAGTTCTGATCTTTTACGTCATTCATCACTAAGCGATGCTTAAGTAGGTAATAACATAATTTTTCAGTGACTTAGAGGAGTCTGTCTGTTTGTTCGTGTAATCAAATCTTCCAGCGATGGGATTGCATTGAAATTTGGTGCAGATCTGTAAAAGGTAGGTACGGTTTGGGAAAATAGAAGGTATAATTATCTATTATGAGAGAAAAAAAATACGTAAAAAAGAAAACAAAATAGCGTATTTGCCAAAGTAACAAAATTATCTAATTTAGCGTTAAATGAGATTGCACCGAACGATATGAAATGTTGCAACGCTGTTTTTCTGTGGGATCAATTTACATGTTTAAAAAATGTGCCTACACTAGATTTACGAGAATATTAAACAACCCAACTTAAAAATATCTGTAAAATATTCAGAATACTGAAAACAGCTGAAAACCAGCTTGCTAATAGGCCCGTATGATTAAAATTCCGTGTAGGTTCGCGTAGCACCCTCGTAGCACACATCTACGGGCTGCTACGAGGCGTAGCACTGCTACGACACGTTGCACGTACGCCGTAATGTTGGATGGTAGGTACTTTATTTTGTGCTTAAGAATATTGTAGAATGTGATAAATGTTATTTGGTATGACAATTATGGTAAAGTGATTTTTTTATTTATTTAAAAGCTTATACGTACCGAATTTTGGCAAGTCATGAACGATGCACGAAACTAATACAATTTTGTGTAAAATGTAATCTTAACATACTTTAAAAGATATCCCAGCAGGGTATCTTTTACCTACATTACCTTTAAGTTATCTTTCACGTTTAACATTTATACGTGAAACAAAAAAAACACCAGTACTATGAATTCTTTCATCTTAAATATTCCAAAAACCTTCATCAAGCTTTTCCTCCGAAAAACAAAGAATTGCTTCTCCCAGTTCCTCTCAATCAATTACAACGAAACCCGAATACAAATCCGCAAACAATTCGGCGACCCGACACCAAAATAAAGACGTCATTAAAAATACAATTAATCATCATTAACAATTAACAAATATCCCAAAACGAAACGCCGTCTTTACTATCATACTGAATTACGCGATATAGAGTTCTTACCTTTTATTACATCCATGATCACTATCACATTTTGTTCTAATTAAAGTCCGCGCACTGTTATTTTTACGCGTCGATCCCGGGACACGGGACAAAAACGCCTGCTCTCCACGGCGGCCGGTCGGGTACTGCGGAAAGCTGGACCCTGCATCATTGCGCGCCCTCGAAAACCCGCAACCATCGACGCAACAAGCCAACTCTACATCCATTGCAAGCTCGACACGCTCATTCCTCAGCGGTAAGTAAACAGAACACGCAACGGATTCGTTACTGACGCGGAAAGTCGCTGTACCCCGCATCATTGTGGCGCGCATGCGCGGGAGGACCTGGTAGTTACAGTCAGCTGACGAGGTTACTGTGTTAAATTCATGCCTCATGGAAAAAGATGGGAGTTCGGCTCTCTGTGGTGTCGGATGGCAATGAACTGGTTTTGAAGTTTTTTTTACATACTAACTACCCACGGAAAGCACTATTCATCAACATTATTTATACAGCTAAGATTTTAGCCTTTAATTAGGAATTAGGATAAAACCTAAAGTGTATTGGCATTTTCTGAGTGAGCTCGCGTTACCATCTGCTTTAATACTTAGGTATTAATTACCACCATAGTGGCATTGAGATCAAGAACCAACCCATCTATAATGACACGAGAGAGAAAAGTAGGTAACGGTAGTTTATCTTAAGTAAAAGTCTCTCCGAAGATTTTTTCCAAACGTCAAAATTTACATTTTAGATAGTAAAGTAAAGGCATCTCACAGATATTTGTATAACCAGAATACTTACTAAACAGAAAACTATAACTGACCCCAGGGAATGAAACTTGTATCCTTGGCATTATGTGTCACGTGCCATATCCTTACACCAAAGTTAGCACTGACATGCACGTCGAAGTTTCAAGGAAGTGTCAAAGGATGAGAAAGAGACCGTAAAAATAAAAATAAGGTAAGAAAAAAATACAGAAATGTATTCGATTTACATCAATAATTTTAACAGTTTTAAATGAATCACGGTTAATTGCATTAGATATAATGAAAACGGGATATCGACCGCGATCACCTTATAGGTTATAGCCGTGATAGCCTACTAGTTTGACCTATCGCCTCTGAAGCAGAGGGTCCAGGGTTCAAATCCCGGCTCGCACCTCTGAGTTTTTCGGAATTTACGTGCGAAATTACATTTGTAATTTATCATGAGCTTTTCGGTGAAGGAAAACATCGTGAGGAAACCTGCACACTACTGCGAAGCAATTCAATGGTGTGTGTGAAGTTCCCAATCCGCACTGGGCCCGCGTGGGAACTATAGCCCAAGCCCTCTCATTTTGAGAGGAGGCCTGTGCCCAGCGGGACGTGAATAGGCTGATGATGATGGTGACCTTATAAGTTTGATGAGCTCCCGATATTTCAACGCAGTTACATACATGCACCATGATCACGGGCAAACACATGCAATGTAACTGTGTCGAAATATCGGAAGCTCATCAAACCGATAAGGTGATCGCGGACAATATCCCGATTTCATTATGTCTAATACAATAAATTCAGTCGTTAATTCATCATTGAATACCTATCATTTAGACATCCTCACACATTAACCCGTTCAACACTATTAGTGGAATTAAATGGGATAGTATGGGCTAGTATGGGATTAGTGGGGTAGTAGTGGGGGATGGGGTAGTAATGAACAGTTGAATGTTGCGTCATCACCGTTGTTGCGGATGTCATTAAGTAATAATAATGGGGGTAGTGAGGGTATAAATACGGCCAGCCGTTCTGAACAAGCTCATTCTTCGACTGACGGTCGGGGTGTCAACACCGACGACGTCCGCTGAGGATGCCTCGGAGAGAGGCGAAACACGTGTCCGGTGCTGTTGTACTGGTGGTGGTAGTTTTGGTTGTGGGCTTAGAAGCGTTTGCGTTGATTATTTTATTTTTAATTTGCGGAGGGAGGGCAGGAAAATTAGTGCATGAAAATAAATACTCAGCGCAGACGAGGCTATTTTGCATGACTATACTGCACTACTTCGCGGAGGAGCAAATTAATTTAATCCGTTACTTGTAACATGGACCTCCGCAAAGTTACGCCTGAATCAATACAATGTTTAAATGGTATAGTGTCATCATCATCTTATTTAAGAGTGCTACTCTTGTCGATGCAGTTGTCTCCAGTCCGTTCTTTCCAATGCAAGTTCTTTCACCTCCTGTTACGACACAGCGTCTATCTTCTTTTTTATTTGATCTAAATACTCTACCCTCGGCCTTCCTCTTCCTCTCCTTCCTTCTATCTTTCCTTCTATAATTTTCAGTATCAGATCGTCGTGTCGTATCAAATGGCCCACCATTTTTCCTCTCCTAGTCTCTAACACATTCAAAATACTTCTAGTACTAGTATACTAAAACTAAATTCAATTTGACGTAATATAGGTAACATTCCTACCTTAGGCAGTTGCCTTCGTGAGGGTAGTTTCAAACACTAAGTTTGTAGCATCGAGTACGATAACAGAGCAGAACTGTTGCCGAACTGAAATTGAGACAGATGAGCCAGTGGCTTAGGAAGACAGGTCTGCGCGTTGACAGGTAAATTAAAGTAAAGTAAAAAAGTAGGTAGGTGTTTATTTTCTCCACCAAAACATATACAATAAATACAAACCCCTGTATGTTGGGCCACCAGGTCTCCGAACCCCATTATGGCTATAACTAACCACAAATAATTACTATCCAATCAGAAACAATTTGAATTGAGGTGAAAGAAAATTTTAATCATAAATATTTTAGCTTTTGACATAAAAAAATATATGATGAATCTATAACTATCTATAATCTATAATCTGTGTGTGCATAAATTATATGGTGCATGAATGCGCAACACAGGTCATCCAAACAGGCTAAGTATATCCGCTTGGAATTATCTCCGTTTTAAATGACTCGCGGTTAATTAAGGTACAATAGAAATACTTCGAACGGGATATTGAACGCGATCCTTAAGTAATTATGTTTGATGAGCTCCCGATATTTTCAACATTAGCATCTACCCGCGTTTTGTCTATGCCTGTGATGATGATGCATGTAACTGCGTCGAAATATCGGGCGTCGAAATATCGGGAGCTCACAAACCCAGCAAGGTATCGTGATCAATATCCCGCTCTAAATAATTATGTCAAATGAAATTATCTCATAAATCATAAACAACTTGAATTCTACGCAGGTGGAGTCGCCGGCAACAACTACCGAAAATAGGCCGATTTTTTTTTCAATACAACGAGGAAGGCAAATGAGCAAGTGAGTCACCTGATGGTAAGTGATCATCACTGCCCCCGAGATGGCTGCCCGGAGGGTTTGCAGATGCGTTGCCAACCCAGATAGCTAAGATGAAGCGCCATAAACACATTACCCTCCTTTGCGTGGCGCAGTCGGGTACAAAATAATACAAAACGACGCGTGTCACTGCAGACATCTTGGTCCTTCCCCTTTCTTTTTTATTCACACAGGCAAGTCTTCTTTAGCCATGGAAAGTCCATCTTGACTCTAAAGTTAATCTCTGACTAGAAGCTCTAGGTTTAAAGCTTCTATCAATAATTACCTAGATAGTGAGATAACAAACGTAAACGAAGTAAAATATGTAGCCTCATTCATTGCAATCGCATGATAGTTACATAGCCACAAATAGTGCCACTTTTGAGCAAAATTAAAAAACAGTATTCACACCTTGAATGGCGTTCGCGGATCGAGAGACCTGACGTCAAGACGGAGCGACGACCTGGTTAAGATCGCGGGATCGCGGTGGATGCGGCAAGCACAAGACCAGTCTGAGTGGAGAGCCTTGGGGGAGGCCTATGTCCAGCAGTGGACATCTTTCGGCTGACATGGTGATGGTGATGGTGATGGTGATGGTGATGACTCACACCTCATTTCAAACCTCACAAACATCAGCACACATTAGGAGCTAATTACGCGTCGCAAGCATGTCCTGAAGGCCGTCTTCTTGCACTTTACGATCGGGTCTTATCCGGCACTAAATCCGGTGATTGAATACAGCCTCGCGTTTCTAATTATTACTAAGGACCCAGCCTCGAAAAAAGGTTTTTACGACCCTGTTGAGATTTCTTGGTCCCGATGCGATTCGTTGATTAAATGGATCCGGTTTGCAATTATAAGGGGTTGCAGTGTCGGTTTGTTGTGGTCGAAGTGCCGCAGGGCAATTGCGTAACTATTTGACACTCGTCGTTCGACAGTTTATATGTATGTTGAGTTGTTTATCAAATTCATCCCATATGGGACAGGCGAAGCTCAAAGATTGGACGACCGAATAACCTAGTGGTTAGAGACCCTGACTATGAAGCTTGAGGTCCCGGGTCCGATCGCCGGGCGCGACAGATGTTTGTATGATGAATATGAATGTTTGTTCCCGGGTCTTGTATGTTTATTATGTAGGTATATAAGTATGTTTATCCGTTGTCTAGTACCCATAGTACAGGCTTAGCCTAGTTTGGGAGTAGGTCAGTTGGTGCCACTTGTCCCATGATATTTATTTAGTATTATTTATTATTTAAAGATAATAATTACAGCCATGTCATATCATTGGGAAAACCACTGGGTGTTTAAGTGTTTGACGAAGCATGGATCTGGTTTTTCTTTAATTTATGATGTATCTAATCTTTTTTGTGGTAATTAAATAAATGAATTTTGATTGGGAAAAAACATTATTGAAATATTAGTTTACAACAATCAGACTTTTCAAACTTTAACATTTCACGAAACGACTGAAGATTGAAGGACGCCTTTAATTTGTGTTCAGAACAAGAAAGCCCATAAGTATTCAGAAATGAATACGTGAAGTTTCCAACTGAAGTCTTAGGATGCTTGAATTTCTCAAATGTGAGATTTATCGTGTTTTCTGTAGTTGCGTTGTTTTTCTCAACTTCAAACATCTTTACGAAGGTAATGATTTAAACTTTCGCGATTTTCACACATTATCATGATACTCGGGACCTAATCGCTTAAAAAATATAATAATATTTAAATACCTCGACGTTTCGAACGCGACATGGTCTCGAAGGGACTGAAAAAAAAAATAACTTTAATATATTTTTTAAGCGATCAAGTCCCGAGTATCATGATAACCATCTTTACGAAATAAGCAATAATGAAATAAACGGATCACTAACGTATGTAAGTCGTAAATCCTTCTTCTAGGAGCGCACGATGCGGCGACAGCGAAACGTCACTGCACGTCGACAGCGGCGCACAACTACCCTCGCTTTCATCGTCATTTTTATCGCTGAGCCTGTCACCCTGTAAAAAGTCTGTTGGCGCCACTGTTTTCGTCGCGCCTTCACACCAATGAAGAAGTGACGTCACATCCCTTCGTCAGTGGAAGCTGGCATCTCTACGAAAGTTGGCACGATGTCATGTTGGCGGCACTGGCAGTTTAAGGAATCGTTGGAGGGAGAAGAGCGGGGAGACAATGTTATATAAATCAGGGTTCCGGGGAACTTAGCTTCTTGTTTGATTGACTTCGCCTCATACGTGTAACGTATTTAATATTACTGGCCTGCAAGGATTAACATCCACTGGCTAACTGGTTGTGTATAATTATAGTATCCTAAGTTGTGAGTATACTTAATAAATGATTAAAAAGTACACTGCTGACTAATTGTGTCTCCCTACATTGCAGCCATCTCTTACAAGTCATTCACTATAATCGAGTCTCATGGTGATTTCCTTTAAAAAAACCGGCCAAGTGCGAGTCGGACTCGCGCACGAGGGTTCCGTGGAAAGATTTTAACGCTTTTTCCCAGTGTTTTAAGAAGTCCAGTGTTAGTAGAGCCCTCTGCTCCTAAGCAAAATGTACGCAGTGTAAGTTGACCAACTTATACTGGTCTGCGAAATCTACAGACAGACATAAAAAAAAATTTGATTTTGAGACTTTTCTGAGTGGTTGTGCTATAAGAGCTACTTTCATACCAAATTTCAAGTTTCTAGGACAACTGAAAGAACCCTTTAGGTTTTTGGATTTCGGCAATTTGTATGGAAACCACCTTTTTAATGTCTGTATCTTTTGATTGCGTTGACTTTTTTCACAGCTTCAAGGGACTGTAGGCTTAAGTATTTGATATTAATTTCAGCATGCTACCTCCACGCGTTCCAGAGAAAAAGGGTCTTGACAGAGAGACAGACAGACAGACAGACGGACAACAAAGTGATCCTATAAGGGTTCCGTTTTTTCTTTTGAGGTACGGTACCTTAAAAATTAAAGCAAAGTCGTTTATAATATAGCTTAAGCTGAAACGGAGACTCGCTTCGTGCATGGAGTCTTTACTTTAGTTACCCACGAAATGGTACCTGATTTTTATAGTCAAACTGCCACAGAGCAACATTTTTACAGGTATTCGTGAAGACCTCACAGCCAAGTGTTGGCGGAGTGTTTTATGGCACCAGACTCCATATGCAAATGCAATTCTGCATGCGGCATCGCCTCGCTTCTTGACAGCCTCATGATAAATGTGCAGTTGTGTTAGATATGTAAAAACCGGCCAAGAGTGTTGGTCACGCGTATAGGAACTTGTATAGTTCCTGCGAGATAGCTATTACCGAAATCTACGAACAGTTTGGTAGGTACTTATGCACTTGGCTCGCGATATTTCGACGCAGTTACATGCATCGTGATCACGGGCAAACGTGCACGGGCGCATCATGATGCATGTAGAGTCAACCCACAATAACTCTGCAACGAAATCTAAAGTTTGTTTATGGCAATACTGACTTATAGTCAAACAACACGTTTTGAACTTTTGATTAGATTAAACATAAACAGATCATCGCATCGTTCATCCACCATCCACCATTAAAATACCTCTCATATTTCGTTTTCTAGATTTTTTTTACTGTACAAACCTTTTTTACGGCAAAAACCTACTAAACACTGGCAAAATTGTCCTCCAATGGACAAAGCCATACTTAAAAAAACAGCAACTTTTGATTACTACTATCTTCATTATTTATAATTAAAGAAATGTCTGAGTGACATAAAAAAAGTATTACCACAGCGTGATTTTTCTGGGTTGCCAATTAATATCTTACGCAGAGTTATCGTGGGACGATTATAACTGCGCCGAAATATTGGGAACTTATCAATCCTATAAGGTAATCGTGGTCAATATCACGTTTTCGTTATGTCTAGTGCAATTAATCGCGAATCATTTAAAACTGTTACTTGCAACATTATACTTTATAGTACGTATTATTCCATTCGTTTGCATACCCGGGGCGAGAGACGCCGCGTGCCGAGCTAACGGAGACATAGCTCGCATTATTGCGATGAGGAATGGGTAGAAGGCTCAAATATTTTGAATAGTTTATGGTTAGCGTTCATATAGTTTTAGAAAATAATGCAAGTCGACTTGCAACGAGCGACTGCGGTCCTGTAAAAATATACATAATCTAAAATTACTAGCTTATGCCCCGCGGCTTTGTCCCCGTGAAATATTTCAAAATGAGCTAGCTCCTTACCAAGGGGAATTTCGAAAAATCCCTTCTTAGTGCACCTCTAAAATACTCAAGGTACATGTTTGCCAAATTTCAAGTCTCTATAGGTCCAGTGGCTTATAGGCTGTGCGTTGTCTGTCAGCCAGTCAGTCAGTCACGGTACTGGTTTATTTTTATTTTATTTTTTATTTTTTTTTATTTTTAGGCAACAAACAGTCACAAAGTTAAGCATATAATACAAGACATTATAAAGTAAAGACCTGGAGTGCCATAACAATGAAAAAGTGTACATCGTTAAAAAATAGGAGCGGTCGATGCGGCAGATCTATGGCATTGCATTTGAAGTAGAAACAGGTACAATAAATTATCTTTATTCTATGAAAAAACACAGTTTACCTCCTAATTAAGTATAAAACTAAGAATTAGAAAGTTGTTTAGAAGAGCATGCGATTTCTAAGCATTTAAATGACAAATAACTCGGTTCTTAAAATTAAGACAGTTTCTATGAGCAAGAATATCAATGTGAGTTAAATCCTTATAGGTCTAGATATATCTTATTGTATACCTTAATGTCTTACTCGCTCAGAATCACAATCGCGTTCATTTTGTATGGGCTGACAATTGGTGGCAACAGCTAGCTGTCACAGTCGTACAAAAACTGACATTTCAATCCGATGACGAGTGTCAAAATAAATGCTTACGCGTTTTAGGTCACCCGTTTGTTCCTTCCCCAAAAAGTTTACAATCCCTAAACCGAACAATCTTCTCACGTGTGCAATGTCTAAACGCTAACATTAGCAAAATACTCCTTGCAAAAAGAGCAAGGGTGAAAGTCATAAAAAAAAGTGCTTACGCAAATGCCCTGTAGGCTCCTATTTCACCAACTCTACAAATATCAATTTGCAATGTAAATTTCTTTTTAAGTTTACATGTTTGTAAACGAAATCCGCGAAAGAAATATTTTTAAACTTGGTCTGCCTCGGCACTTGTATTGTTTCTGAAGCGATGCCCACAGACAACTAACGCAACACCAGAGGGATTCATCACATCATCATCATCATGTCAGCCGAAAGGCGTTCACTGCTGGACATAGGCCTCCCCCAAGGCTCTCCACTCAGACCGGTCTTGTGCTTTCCGCATCCACCGCGCTCCCGCGATCTTTACCAGGCCCTCGCTCCATATTGTCCAGTGGAATCCCTCTCTCCCTCCCTCATATGCAGGGCCGGCCTTAGGGGGGGGCGACCTGGGCGACCGACCGGGGCACCGGGGTCTACAGGGCGCCGCGAGCGCTGCCATAGTGTCACCAATAGCGCCAAATGCATGAGTAGCCCGGGGCGCCTAGATGTTTAAGGCCGGCCTTGCTCATATATGCGTTACCAACCTAAAAAGCAAATGGCTGAATGAAATGGCTGTCTTAATGTCAACACAGAAGCACAACATTACAGTGCACCCACTGCTGCTTAGCGGCAGGATTAGCGAGGCTCATTAGGATTAGCGAGGGGTAATAAGCACAGAGCTAACGGGGTGCTTCAGAAGCACCCTTAAGTCAAGAGTGAGAACTACTTCGGGATAATGACTGCGTGCGCTTACGCTTAGCACGGTTGCAGAATCTTATGGTACTTTGGTGAGACACGACTCATTAGGGTTGCAGCTCGATTGTTGAGCTCATGTGGGACTTTTTCAAAGTGAGACGGGTGGTGATTGTTTACAGACGTGTTGCTAGGGGTTGGCAATGTTGATTATGAGAGTTTTACAGTGACTCAACAGTTAAAGAATAAAAAAGATTTATAAGGGGACATGGAAGGACCACTTTGCCCCCGACTTTGGTGCAAGGGATGGCACGTGACACGGAATGTCAGGGATCCGGGTTCGAATCCCGGGGTTAGTCATATTTTTCCGATTTTCTGTGTGCGTATTCTTGTTTCAGTGAGTATTTACAGTATAACGTATAAGTATACGGTCGTCTCTGAGAGTCGAGCAAGACTTTACGAATGCTGCGTAACGTTACGTTTATCGTATCGAGATCGAGAAACCTCATACCAAATTTTAGTTTCAAATACGCTCACGGGCGGGTGCTGTTCCAGACGTCATACAAACTCGACAACGTTTACTATTCGATTTTACGTTACGCAGCATTCGTAAAGTCGTGCTCGACCCTCTGACTATTGAAGTTCGAGGTCCCGGGTTCGATCCCCGGTCGGGGCAGATGTTTAAGTATGATTAATTCGAATATTGTTCTCGGGTCTTGGATGTTTAATATTATCTATATAGTAAGTATGTATTTATCTACGAGTATATAAATATGTTTATCCATTATCTAGTACTCATAGTACAGGCTTTGCATATTTTGGGACTAGGTCAATAATTGATGTCCATTGTCCCATTATATTTATTTTATTTAGGTACCTAAACTTGCATAACTACAGTCAGCCGCAATAGTTGCTAAGCAACCGAAGCTGTAACAATAATCTAAGCACGGCTCTATTGTTATAGACATAAGCGAGCGCTTCGGTTGCTTAGCAACATTTTAGCAACTATTAGGTACTACTGCCTGTACAGTCAAGGAATTTAATTTACTACCCATTTCGTTGAAATGTTGTTTGAAATTTGGAATACATTAAGGTCGAAAATTGTATTAAGTCGTGATCTAACTAGCTCTTATGGTGAAAGTTTGCTGTACGATATTGAACCCTAGGTGGGTTGGAAATTAAATTCCTTGACTGTACCTACTCAGACAAGTTATTGTCGGACCTAAAAAAAGATTAACAAAAGAATCACGACGCAACTTCATTAGCATCATTCAACTGTCCACTTCTGCTATAATAAATCTTGAAATAATATGAAAAGAAAAACAGGGAAAGGCCCACAAAGAGAATTAATTAAGAATGTAAAGCAACTGAGGGATGAGGGAACGTTCGAGCCCTGAGTTTTATTTCGCTTCTAATTTTGTTGCGGCTACATGGCAGTCTTATTGCTGCTCCGGTCAAAATAGGCATGACACTGCACAGAGGCTATTTAGAACGGTTTCTAGAAAGCCTAAGGAATTTTGCGTGTGCGCTATTTATAATGAGAACACTCCAAAACTCCGAAAAGTCGTCATTCCGAAAGCAACATTAGTCCGAATTTTCATTATTCATAAACCTATTTTATGCTGAACGAAAACTTTAGTGTAAGTACATGATTTTGAAAATATTATGGACTATCTCATGCCCCGTGGCTTTGCCCCGGTGAAATATTTCGAAATGGGCTAGTTCCCTGTCCTGTGGGAATTTTGAAAAATCCCTTCTTAGTGCACCTCTAGTATACTTAGATTAGATTAGATTATTTAATCCTTGAATGTGTAATTACATCATAAATTGTACAATGTCAAGTTACGTGAATTTATATTGAAATCATCAAAAGTTTAAAAACAACATTATAAGTTACAATGTTCGCCAAATTTCAAGTCTCTAGGTTCAGTGGTTTAAGATGTGCGTTGTCTGTCAGTCAGTCAGTCAGTCACGTTACTGTTTTATAGATAGAAGATAGATAGGTTAGGTTATATATCTGTTTTACTTTAATTAAAAAATATTTTTAGAACTTGACCCACTTGCCTTCCTTGTCGTACCTATAAAAACCGGCCAAGTGCGAGTCGGACCCGCGCACGAGAGTTCCGTAGAAAGATTTTAACGCTTTTCCCCAGTGTTTTAAGTAGTCCAGTGTTAGCAGAGCCCTGCTCTTAAGCAAAATGTACGCAGTGTGGGGTCAACTTATATTGGTCTGCGAAATCTACAGACAGACATAAAAATTTAAGATTTTGAGACTTTTTGGAGTGGTTGTGTTATAAGAGCTACCTTCGTACCAAATTTCAAGTTTCCAGGACACCTGGAAGTACCCTTTAGGTTTTTGGAAATCGGCAATTTGTATGGAAATGGCTTTGATTGCGTTGACTTAGATGCTTGATTTTTTCACAGCTTTAAGGGACCGCAGGCTTGAGTATTTGATATCAATTTCACGCTCCACGCGTTCCAGAGAAAAAGGGTCATGACAGACAGACAGACAGACGGACAACAAAGTCATCCTATAAGGGTTCCGTTTTTTCCTTTTGAGGTACAGAACCCTAGAAATGGATGATATCGCTCGATGATCGATCGATTGGTGTGGTAACACCCTAAGCACACTGCTGCCCCCCCCCCCACTACGAAGTAAAAAATTCGAACTTCGTATCGTGCCGTCCCTCTCAAGCTAATATTATTTAACACGAGAGTGAGCGGGACAATACGATACGAACTTCGATTTTCGAATTTCGTAGTATGGGGGCTGCTCAGAGGGTCGAGGACGACTTTTTGAATCCTGCGTAGCGTTACGGTTATCTATTTTAATTCCAAATACGCTCACGGGCGGCCGCTGTTCCAAACGTCATTTATTTATTTATTTATTTATTGAAAATTGACTGAAATTTATTGAAATTGATTGTCATACAAACTCGACAACGTTTACTATTCGATTTTACGTGACGCAGGTTTCGAATACTCAGGATGAAGCTCTCACAAGGTCCTACCACCCGCAAAAAGTTACCGAACAACGTAACAAGTAGCCCCCAATACTCGGCAAGGCGTTATGAAATCTTTCATTACACCATTGTCAACTATCCATGCCCTTAATATCACGGTTTCATTACGCGCTTTACTGCTCGTAACACTTTACTGTTATTATTATTATTGCCGAGACAAGCGTCGTTATTGTCCGTACAATTAAATTATGATGATGAAATTGTTGAATCGCCGCTTTGTTTGTGGCCTTAGAGGTAACAAACCGGAGAAGCCTTTAGCTTATTTTTGCGGTACTTCTTTTGCCACTTTTATTATTGGACGATTAGGTATTGGAAGAGGGTGAGCGCTAGATATCGCGAGTCAAAATCCACTAGGATCGCTATAGTGTCGCGTGAGGTGTAACTGTCAAAGTCAAGTCAAAGTCAAAAGTCTATTTGTTCAAAATGTAGGTTACACATGATCAACAGGTGTTATGCCAACATATAAGCGTTCTCCAGTTTTTGCCGCTTCAACGGCGTACAAATTTTATATTAAGAGATTTCATCTCTGTAGGTACACCTACTTAATTGTTATATTAAAATTAAAATTCCCTTATACAATGACAATGCAAAGAAAAATCCAGCATTCATTTCATTTTTAAAATTCCCTGCTTGTTAAGTTCCCACAATTTCTTTATTTGGATTGTAATAATAAATTACATTTATCTACACACATATCATAAGTCCTATATAATGCGTTCGTCAGAAACCGTAGATAATGACCCGCATTGCAGTACATCGTCGCCTCACCACGACCACCAGGTCCAGCATTAAAGTAATAGTCATTACGACATCGAATTCGATGTCGTATTGACTTTTCGATATCGAATTCGATTTTTCGAATTAGACAACCAACGTAATTTACAATCATAGTGAAATAAAACGGATCACTCATGTATGTAAGTCGAGTTCAGTCCGACATGTATAATTAATCAAGTGATATTTTTTTTTTACAAAAAAAAACAATATATACGAAACGTCAGCTCGGTATGTTTGTCTATGATTAAAAAAAAAACAATTAAATTCGTGACAAGTATGGGTATGATACATGCCTTCGGCTTCTGAGCCCATCTTAGAGTACTTATAATATGTGTGTAGATAAATAATGTATGCAACTCCACATAATTGACGACCGGATAGCCTAGTGGTTAGAGACCCTGGCTATGAAGCTTGAGGTCCCGGGGTCGAATCCCGGTCGGGGCAGATGTTTGTATGATGAATACGAATATTTGTTCTCGGGTCTTAGATGTTTAATATGTATATAAGTATGTTTATCCGTTGTCTAGTACCCATAGTACAGGCTTTGCCTAGTTTGGGACTAGGTCAATTGGTGTTAATTGTCCCATGATATTTATTTTTATTTATTTATTTTATAATTAGGCCTTAAAACACTCGTGTGATCCTCACTCGTGTTTTAAGGACCCTCATTATGTAGCAGTTGCATAGACTACTATTTTAGGCAATTATCCTATTCATTCTTCACCGATAAGAGACAAGCTACTACTACGGCAACATCCAGGTTCCTAGCTAAGACTGTTCTTCAAAATGAATTATCATCAACAGCAGCCATCTTAATACCTATATTAGAAAAGTTGAAAAACCCCCGACATTGTCATTTCAAAGTTTAACATTTCAAAAACGGGTGAACCAATTTTAATGCAACTTAGCTCAGAACCATCTTGAATAAAATAGCTTTCGATTGAAAAAATCCGCATCGAAATCGGTCCACCCGTTTGGGAGCTATGATGCCACAGACAGATACACAGATACACAGATACACATGTCAAACTTATAACACCCCTCTTTTTTGTCGGTTAAAAACAGTACCGTGACTGACTGACTGACTGACTGACAGACAAACGCGCAGCGTAAATCACTGGACCTAGTGACTTGAAATTTGGCAAACATATACTTTTAGTATCCTAAAGGTGCACTAAGAAGGGCTTTTTCGAAATTCCCACGGGATAGGGAACTAGCCCATTTTGAAATGTTTCACGGGAGCAAAGCCGAGGGGCATAAGCTAGTTTTTGATATAAGTCCCCGTGCAGTGCTCTCAGAATGTGAGGGCTTAAGCTATAGTTCCCACGCAGACCTATTACGGTTTAGATTGGGAACTTCACACACGCCGTTGAATTACTTCGCGGGAGTGTGCAAGTTTCCTCGCGATGTTTTACTTCACCGAAAAACTCGTGATAAATTCATAAGCACAGTCGTAATCATTTATTTATTTGCCTAATTATAAAATACATGCAAATATGATGGTAAAATTCCGTAATGTTAAAGACAAAAATTAAATTCGAAAAAACACAGAGGTTTTGGCCAGGGCTAGTCTATCGTGAAATAAACGGATCACTCACGTATATAAAAGCAGAGTTCAACCCTACATGTTGTATGTCAACGTAAGTTGATCCGTTGATTTCACTATGATAATTATTAATGTTTACTTCTTCTTCTTCTTCTTGTAGTGCCCTCTCCTATCGTAGGTCAGCTATCATTAGTGCTATAACGTTTAATAATGTAATAATCGTATAATGTATCGTATAATGTTTACTTACTAATTACTTATTAATGTTACTCTATAATAATGTACATAGTGTCTTTCGGTAGAGGGGAAATCGCGCGTTACCGTCTCCTTATATTTGTGCTCTGTGTTTATGACAGATGTTTCATAGAGTTTACTTTGAATGGGGCGAAGAATAGCAGTTGTTATTTGCTTGTTCTACGCTCGATTGTAAGAAAAAGTAATTTAATAAGACGCTTGATCATTACGGCTGGGAACTGGGAGAAACGTGAGCGTACTTCCTTTTCAACCGACTTCAAAAAAGGAGGAGGATCTCAATTCGTCGGATTTTTTTTTATGTATGTCCCCAGATTACTGGAAGACAGCTGGATTGATTTCAAAAATTCTTTTTTTGTTTGTAGGGTGACGACCTGGTAAAGATCGCGGGACCGCGGTGGATGCGGAAAGCACAAGACCGGTCTGAGTGGAGAGCCTTGGGGGAGGCCTATATCCAGCAGTGGACGTCTTTCGGCTGACATGATGATGAAAATGATGAAGGGTGTTTTTTCTAGTTGGTGCCATTGTCACCAAGTCAGTATTATGATGATGGGATCCCAGGAAAATCGAGGCAACCTTCAAATTTTATAGGCACGTATCATGACTTGTTTCATACATTTTCGAAAGCTATTTAAGTACTTGAATCATCATTTCGTGTTGATGAGGTGATGATGGAAGGCACAACTCCTTAACGGTTACTAGTTGGAGGACAGTTTTTAAATATTACTTATGTATTAAATAAAATAAATAAATAAATATCATGGGACAATTGACACCAATTGACCTAGTCCCAAATTAAGCAGAGCTTGTGTTATGGGTGCTAGACAACGGATAAACATACTTATATAGATAAATACATACATAAATACATATTAAACATCCAAGACCCAATTAATACAGTATTTCTTACCAAAAAAAACTTAGTGGACGTTGCGTTGAACTCTTAGCTTTTCGCGCTTTACTGACCGAGTGAGCAAGGCGTCCTCGTTTTAGCTTGGACAGTTAATAATGCTTTCGTACCAATGTCGTACCAGGTTCGATAATTTACATAGATTGTTTTTGTCGATTCGTTTTCTTGGAAATAAAAAAAAACTGTGTTTTTAAATGAGCTCGCGTGCTACAGCTCACAGATCCACCTAGTGATTAGATTAGGTAGATAGTTTTTTTTTTATATACGACAAGGAAGGCAAACGAGCAAGTGGGTCACCTCATGGTAAATGATCACCACTGCCCACAGATATCCGCAACCTCGGGGGGGTTTGTGGATACGTTGCCAACCTAGAGAGCTAAGATGAAATGCCTCTTGTGCCCGTTATTACACCGGCTGTCTTACTCTCCACACCGGAACACAACAGTGCAAGCACTGCTGCTTAGCGGCAGGATTAGCAGTTGCTGGTTTGATCAACTAGGCATCATCCAAAGTGTCACTTAACCTTTAAACATTATACAGCCCTTAACTCATGTTTAACACGGCCTTAATAGCATCGTTATTCCTTCAAAACGCATTTGTCTAATCTTAACGCGCGTGCTGTTTATTCCTCAGTAATTAAGGTCAGTGGCCCTTATTCATGAACCCTTTGGGTTTATTTACTGCTGCGGTCGCAAAGACGTCTTGAGTTAAGTCAGAGGGCCGAGCACGACTTTACGAATGCTGCGTAACGTTACTGTTATCGTATCGAGATCGAGAAACCTCATACTAAATTTTAGTTCCAAATACGCTTACGAGCGGGCGCTGTTTCAAGCGTCACACAAATTTCTCGAAAACGTTACTACTCGATTACGTTACGCAGGATTCGAAAACTCGTGCTCGACCCTAGCGGCCCTGTGGTAGACAGGAGGCCTGGTGAGATGTTGGATGTTTTTGATTTTAATTCCGACACAAAATGAGGGGCTTTTGACATGAAACTACCATGAGACTCACTCATAGCATAGTGAAATCATAGTGCGTCTCGCTGCCGCTGGGTTGTGCGCTCCCAGAGGAAGGAGCAAAATTAGTTCGAAATTCATTTCTTTTTAACCCCCGACGAAAAAGAGGGGTGTCATAAGTTTGTATGTGTATCTGTGTGTTTGTGTATCTGTGTGTCTGTCTGTGGCATCATAGCTCCCTAACGGGTGGACCAATTTTGATGCGGTTCAATCGAAAGCTAGTTTAATCGAGATGGTTCTTAGCTAAGTTTCATTAAGATCGGTTCACCTGTTTTTGAAATATTGAACTCTGAAATGACAATGTCGGGGGTTTTTCAACTTTTCTAAGTTGGTTAAGTTATTTGTTTCTAATGGCACAGTGAGTTTTCTTTGTATAATTCATCCCCTAGTTATGTACGAGGGCTGTTTGATAAGTACCCGTTTTCTAAATATATTAATATCACTTGCTGCAAATAAGTATAGCACCTTTTTAAGCCATTTTTCAGAGGCGGGATAATTTAAAAAAAAATGACATTCTTTTGTTTTTTTTTTCTCATTTGACAACGATTCAGTGAAGGCGTGAACTTAAAATTGTTAAAATGGAGAAAGAACAGTATCGGTCTGTAATTACATTCTTATTTTTGGAAGGAAAACATGTGATGAAATAAAAGTAAGAATGCAAACGGTTTACCATGAATGTGCTCCTTCTATGACAACCGTCAGATATTGGTATAACGAGTTTAAGCGGGGGAGAACAACCGTCTTTGATGAGGATCGCCCAGGCCGGCCAGTTGAGGTGACTACAGAGGATTTGGTTAAGAAAATGGAAGATATCGTTTTAGCCGACCGCCGAATTAAACTTCGAAAAATCGTTGATGCTGTAAACGTTTCAATCGAGAGGGTACAACACATATTAGAAGAAAAATTGGGTAAGAAGAAAGTATCGGCGAAGTGGGTGCCGCGTTTACTCACGGAGGAGCAAAAACGGAACCGACTGACTACTTCGGAGCAGTGTTTGGCCGTGTTCCAACGTAACCCGAAGGAGTTTCTGCGTCGTTTCGTGACCGTGGACGAAACGTGGGTCCACCACTATTCCCCGGAAATGAAAGAGCAGTCGAAGCAGTGGATTTTACCGGGTGAACCTGCTCCGAAGAAAGCAAAAACCGTCCCATCGGCTGGAAAGGTCATGGCGACCGTTTTTTGGGATTCGCAGGGTATTATACATATTGACTATTTAGAAAAGGGAAAAACAATAACAGGGCAGTACTATGCCAATTTACTGGATGAATTTGACGCCGTGTTGAAGGACAAACGACCCCATTTAAAAAAGAAAAAAGTACTGTTTCATCACGACAACGCCCCGGCTCATTCGTCCAGAGTTGTGACGGCTAAATTAGCACAGTTACGCTACGAACTATTGTCTCACCCCCCGTTTTCTCCAGATTTGGCCCCATGCGATTTCTTTTTGTTTCCCAACCTGAAAAAAAGGCTCGGTGGCAAGCGATTTGGATCAAATGACGAAGTCATTGCCGCCACAGAGGCCTATTTTAATTACTTTCCAAAATCATACTTTTTGGATGGTTTATTGAAGCTTGAGTATAGGTGGAACAAATGTATAGAGTTAAAAGGTGACTACGTAGAAAAATAAATGCATATATACAAAAAAAAATGTTTTTTTTTTTCAAAAACGGGTACTTATCAAACAGCCCTCGTACGCAAGACATGATCTCAATTGGAAAATCTTTTTGTATTTTTTATTTATTTTTTCCATTTTTTTTATTTTTACGGTCTTCCCGTGAGCATCAATTATATTTTTTAATAAGCTCACAGAAACATGAACAGAAAAACCAGAAAAAATACCAACCCAAAATAAATAAAAAATGCAAAAAGATTTTCCAATTGAGATCATGAATTGATTGCTTTAGTCCGCCATCTCGTTGAGCCTGGGTAAACTGATTAGTTTCGAAGGGGTGCGTTGTGTTCGGTTTACGAAGCAATCGCATAGGTGGCGCTAGTCACTGCAAAAAGTGATAAAAACGAGCTGAGATTTGAGTACATAGGAGAAATTCGAGCCTTACCTAAATACCAATTCTGGTGTAAGGGTGGGCACGCGTCCCGGAGTGTCGAGGTTCCGGGTTCGATTCCCGGGGTTGGTATTTTTTCTGGTTTTTCTGTGTATTCATGTTTCGGTGAGTTTATTAAAAATATAATTGATACTCACGGGAAGACCGTAAAAATAAAAAAAACGGAAAAAATAAATAAAAAATACAAAAAGATTTTCCAATTGAGATCATGAATTGATTGGTTTAGTGCGCCATCTCGTTGAGCCTGGGTAAACTGATTAGTTTCGAAGGGGTGCGTTGTGTTCGGTTTACGAAGCAATCGTATAGGTGGCGCTAGTCACTGCAAAAAGTGATAAAAACGAGCTGAGATTTGAGTACATAGGAGAAATTCGAGCCTTACCTAAATACCAATTCTGGTGTAAGGGTGGGCACGTGACCCGGAGTGTCGAGGTTCCGGGTTCGATTCCCGAGGTTGGTATTTTTTCTGGCTTTTCTGTGTATTCATGTTTCGGTGAGTTTATTAAAAAATATAATGTATGCAAGAGCTATTTTAACTTTTTTTTTATTGCTTTGTGCCAAGTTTCTTGCTTCACATTCCTCTTGGCAATCATGGTCTTTCCGAAAGCGCTGGTAGACTAAAAAAAAATACGTCATTCAACTGCCTATTTGCTGAATAAAATTTAAAATTTTTGAATTTGAAACATGTCAGGCTAAACTCGACTGATATGCGTGAGTGATCCGTTTATCCCACATGATAGAGTCTCACGGCAGTTTCATGTTAAAAATGACCTTGTGCTAAGGCCTTGTGCCTTAGCACAAGGTCATTTTTAACTCAACGTCTTTTTCACTTTTACCTGCAAATATCTTAACCTTCATTAAAACGAACTAAACCTGTCAGACATCGCTGCCAAAGAAGACAACCTACACTCTTCCCGTACCCGTTTCAAAATGAACGAGAATACCAACACGTGCTTAACACACGGCGTGCGGTATACAGGGTGCGCCAAAGACGTTTGTGTCGGACACTCGATAGCCCTCGCCATTGTGACTACACCCTTTGTAAGCCTTTGTGTGCGCGCCGAGATATTTTGTGCGGCTGTGTAGCTTATCTGTGGTAGGGGACGACTTTTCGGCTTTAAATTCGTCTATTGGCTTTGGTTATTTCGTCATCATCATCATCATCATGTCAGCCGAAAGACGTCCACTGCTGGACGTAGGCCTCCCGCGAGGCTCTCCACTCAGACCGGTCTTGTGCTTTCCGCATCCACTGATGACTGATGAACTTATAGCCGATGGGGTCAGAAGGTTCTCGAATGGCGTCCACGGACCAGGAGACGAGCTGTCGGTAGGCCTCCAACAAGATGGAGCGACGACCTAGTAAAGATTGCGGGACCGAGATTATGTCGTGATCTTAATTAAATAATAAATAATACCTTTATTCAGAATACTTTTTTACAAAGTCATACACTTTTTAGTCTAGGAAAGTTCAAAAGAAGAGTAACACACATGCCTGAACTAGTATGATCCTGTGTTTCATTTAATGGAGTATAAGCCGTGATAGCCTAGTGGTTTCACCCATGGCCTCTCAAGCAGAGGGTCGTAGGTTCGAGCTCCGGGCTTGTACCTCTGTTTTTTCTGAGTGTGCCCAGCAGTGGGACGTAAAAAAGGCTGGTGGTGATGATGATGATGAATGGAGTATAAACTAGCTGTTACTTAATTACAAGGAAGTGTATAAATCAGTAGATCACTAACTTTAGTGTCAAGTTGAATAAAGGCATGTGAAACGGAATGTCAAAATTTGTTCGTCTGCCTTCAATCGTAATAACATTGTAAGAATGCCTTCACGCTAAAAAAAAAACATACTTCAGAGGCCCTGCGTAACGTAATCGAGTAGTAACGTTATCGAGAAATTTGTATGACGTTTGGAACAGCGACCGCCCGTGAGCGTATTTGGAACTAAAATGAAGTATAAGGGTTACTCGATTTCGATACGATAACGTTACGTTACGCGGGATCCGAATATTCGTACTCGGGCCTCGTATAATTGCCGACCAGGCCAAGAAATACGTCTCGATCGCGTTCGCGTTTAACAATTCTCATACTATTTGACACTTTAACGCAAACGCGCTCGAGATGTATTTTGTGCTTCTTGATTACACTAAGGGCACAGAAGTTTTTCGTCCTCAGCTTTCGGCTAAAGCTCTGCTTTTATTCAAGCTCTATCTGTGACAAACTTGGGATGACCCCAGCTTGTAGGGGAGATCGGATTTACAAGAACCTGGTATGCTATTTTAGTACTTGCTGGCTGTTAGAATATGTGGGAAGTGCCTTTGTAAGCTCATTTCTCTTTGGTATTCATAGTGGAAAACGGATACGTAGAAATAGGATGAAAATGGGGAGAATAATGGTATTGTTACAACAATAAATGTTTTACTGTAAAATAATGATAAATTGTAACAAATAACTACTTAATATATTTTTAACACATCGGGCCAATCGCCCGTATCTGTAAAATTATAAAAAGTTTTGTCTTAGCCAAATATGTCCAGCCCTGTTCCTGAAAACGTATAGGGTACTTCCAGTTGTATTAGAAACTTGAAAATTGGTATGAAGTTAGCTCTTATAGCACAGCCATTTAGAAAAATCTCAAAATGTTATTTTTTTATGTCTGGCTGTATATGTCATATACCAATATACAATGACCCCACACTGCGTACATTTTGCTTAGGAGCAGGGCTCTGCTAACACTGGACAACTTAAAACACTGGGGAAAAGCGTTAAAATCTTTATACGGAACTCTCGTGCGCGAGACGGACTAGTACTCACTTGTCCGGTTTTTTTTTACTTTTTGGAGTTATTTTGTATTATTATCCTCGTCACACACTTATACATAATTGTAATAAACGTAAATCACGTTGAATATACAGCAGATGCAAATTCCACAGTCCACTTCACACTGGACGTCAGCAATTGGACACTCGAACCAAGATAATGGTAGTGTGCTGCAAATTGTCGTATCGGAGCACATTCGTATTGGAACCGAGCTGAAGTGGGCCGGAGCTATCGACAGACCATATACATAAGCCATATGCACAGGTTTAGGTCTAACGATGGCAATAATGTATGAATAACTGTGTCTCTGGAGCTGTCTACAGCTAACTCGGGAGCTCGGTTTTGGACATTTTTCATTTTTAGGGTTCCAATCCTCAAAACTTAAATATCAAACTTATCCTACAAAACACAATTTTATAGTAGTGGATGCAACTTGTGATCAAAGGGCTGGAAGTTTTCTCTCTCAATGAATCAGCATCGCTATTCAGCGAGGCAATGCCGCCAGCCTTTTGGGCACCATGCCACGGGCCGCCTTATTTAGATATAAGAAATTTAGTTCTAAGTTTTAGTTTTAGCTTAGATTTAATGTCATTTTAAATTGCTTTTATTATGTAAATAAATTATAGTTTAAATAATATTTATTTCAAAGTGTAACAAAATATGAATTTGCAGCTTCCGTCAGCCATTTCCGAAGCGTGCGTCATTATCAGCGGCGCAGAGGTTTTGAGTGATCACTACATTCAAGAGCTCTCGACGCGTGGAATATGGCGGAATGTATACTGTATACGAAACAAATGTACAGCACGAGCCAGAGATAAACTACGATGGCATGACCCGCCCCTCCAAGAGTCAAAACGCTTCAATGCATTTGTGAAAGTATAAAAAGTACCACCAAGACTCTCGACGCATGTTGCATGCCGGGCTGCTACTGACGACAAATGCTTACAAACACATCACTCTTTCGTAAGAATGTGACTGCACGATTAATATAAACATCATGCCTTTTGGAACATTATGTTCCAAATTGACTGACTGGTAGAGGTCCCTTAAAAGGCTAGGTGTGCCTTTGTAATCGAATTTGATTGTTTGTAACTTGTGTTTTTATCATCTGTTTTTTTGAATTTGATTGTTTGTAACGTGTGTTTTTATCATCTGTTTTTTTGAATTTGATTGTTTGTAACGTGTGTTTTTATCATCTGTTTTTTTGAATTTGATTGTTTGTAACGTGTGTTTTTATCATCTGTTTTTTGAATTTGATTGTTTGTAACTTGTGTTTTTATCATCTGTTTTTTTGAATTTGATTGTTTGTAACTTGTGTTTTTATCATCTGTTTTTTTTATCCACCGACAAAAATAGGGGTGTTATAAGTTTAAACTGTGTACTTATCTGTGTCTCTATTCCTGTTTGTGGCATCATAGCTCCCAAACGTACGGACCGATTTCGATGCAGTTTTTTAATCGAAAGCAGTTAGTCAAAATGGTTCTTAGCTAAGTTTCATTAAAATAGGTTACCCGGTTTTTGAAATATTGAACTTTGATATGACAATGTCGGGGTTCTTCAACTTTTCCAATTTGGTTATTAAAATAAACTGCTTACTTAATTACTTGTAAGCTAAAGGCAACTTTCGTTTGTCTCCTCTGAGGCAAAATCAAGCACTTTGCAATGACTATACGTACAGTAAGCTGCAAAAGTAGCTAAGCAACCGACGCGTTCACGATGATCTAAGCAGGCTCTATTGTAATAGACATAAGGGCTTGTGCATCTGCACATTGTGCATTGTGGCAACCTTTTTTTTACACGACAAGGAAGGAAAGCGAGCAAGTGATTCACCTGGTGGTAAGTGATCACCACTGCCCAACCCACAACCCCAGGGGGATCGCAAACGCGTTGCGTTGCCAACCTAGAGAGCTATGATGGAATGCCTCTTGTGCCCGTAATTACACCGGCTGTCTTAGCTACGGTTGCTTAGATACTTTTGCTGCTGACTGTACTTAGATAAGCGAGAATCTAACTCAGAGTTAAATGAAGCTGGCAGGAGTTAACGGTAAGCGCTGGAACAGGCGAGTCACACCCGATTATCCGCGTCGCGACAAATTAATTTGCGGGGAGAAACACTTTAGTTACGTTTCAGCTCAAAATGAAGCTTAAAAGCATGCTGGTATATTTTTATACATATACAATAAGGAAGGCAAACAATTGGTGGGTCACCTAATGGTAAGTCTCTATATCGATAGTCTAGATATTATATTTTTATTGTACAGAAAAGTAAACAATTTATTTAAAACAAATGTACAATGGACTAACACTACCTACAAAGTAAATAAAAATATTAAAACTAAAACTAACATAAAAAATTTAAAATTAAATACCTACCAAACCTGGACCTCTCGGCAGGGTGCCCATCACGCAGGCAGCATTCCCGCGCTGAATTGCAATAGCAATTCTTTGCGAGAGAAAGCTGCCCGCTCGAGGGTCGCCTGTTGCCTCTTTCAGGCGTTTGCTCAGCTCCTTGTGGAGCCCGAGCGCACCCTTACCCCAAGGACCCAACGACTCGACGCCAAACGGCAACAACTCGTCTAGATTGTTTCTGTATATTGGGGTTCTTTTGTATGGACAATATTTTTTGTTGTTTATAATTATTTAGCTACACCCTATGCTTGCTTGATGCTTATACATAAATGATGATGATGATGAAGAAGTGCTCACCACTGCCCATAGACACACCCGGGGGGTTTGTAGATGCGTTTCCAACCAACCTAGAGAGCTAAGATGGAATACCTCTTGTGCCCGTAATTCCATCGGCTGTCTTACTCTCCACACTGCAACACAACAGTGCAAGCACGGTGCTACTTAGCGACAGCGTTAGCGAGTGAGACGGTGGTAGCGATCCGAACGGACCTCTATCCGCAACATGCTAGTATTAGAAATACGTTATTGACGGCGGAAAGGAAAAACCCCTCAAGCAACATTTTGGTCAAATTGGAGTAACATGTATCGTTGGAATTGGCTTTTTTTCTGGGTCGTTAAAGCCAGGTCACACTTCAATCTCATGACTTTTAAGGCCCTTAAAGGTATAATTTCACGAACACACACACACTCACACACCAATGAGTTAATTCCAAATTTCCTATAATATGGATGAGTCCTCTTGTTCAAATCAGCAACATTCTTTGAAATGTCAAAACGATTCGTCTCCGTTGGTATGAAGTTCGTACTGAATTACAGAACTGTGACGTCATAATTTTCACTGATCAAACTGCCTGGTAGGTAGGTGCTGTAGGCCGAGCAAGAGTTTTCGAATCCTGCGTAACGTAACGTTATCGTATCCAGAAACCTCATATTAAATTTTAATCTAACTAGTCTTTAACGTTGAACTGTTTTATACATTCATACTTTTGTGTTGGCTAATTGTTTTAAAACTTGTATGTTTCACGGAAGTTTTATTTTAAAAAAAGGCCAAGTGTTAGCAGAGCCCTGCTCCTAAGCAAAATGTACGCAGTGTGGGGTCATCTTATATTGGTCTGTGAAATCTACAGACAGACATAAAATTTCAAGATTTTGAGACTTTTCGGAGTGGTTGTGCTATAAGAGCTACCTTCATACCAAATTTCCAGTTTCTAGGACAGCTGGAAGTACCCTTTAGGTTTTCGGATTTCGGCAATTTGTATGGAAATAGATTTTTTAATGACTGTATCTTTTGATTGCGGTGACTTAGAAGGTTGATTTTTTCACAGCTTCAAGGGACCACAAGCTTGAGTATTAGATAACTATTAATTTCAACATGCTACCTCCTCGCGTTTCAGAGAAAAAGGGTATTGACAGACAGACAGACAGACAGACGGACAACAAAGTGATCCTATAAGGGTTTCGTTTTTGCCTTTTGAAGTACGGAGCCCTAAAAACACTCGTGTTTTGACGAAAACCAAAACCCCAAAAACCTCTTCAGAGATAACCCAAAGTTTGTTAGAAAAAACCGGCCAGCAATCCTTTTAGCCGGGGAATCTCTCCTGGAGCGCTTTCCAGATAACTTTTATTTCCTTCCCTATTCCCTGAGCATTGTGGTACATATAATTCTTAGGCCCCGGGGTCTCGGTCGGCTTAAATTTGCCACATTAATAACACGAGACCGCGACTTGTTTTTTCATTAAAACGCCTACAAAGGGTTGTTTCGTTCGCACTGCGGTGAAAGCACACAGCACCGTTTTCAGACAAAATGTTAAATTTTTAATATAAAACTATCGTGAGACTCAATCATAGTGAAATAAATGGATCACTCACGTATACGTGTTCCGCGGAAATTACGTGAAGCCAATGACATTAGTCGTCATCCCAATTTCAACCGTGATAGTGGATGGTCTGTGCCCCCCAGTTGGAAAACTGTGTTGAATACTGCGTCAGCAGTTAGTGTGAACGAGCCTTTACAAAGTGATGTGATTAGACTAGTGTAGTGTGCTACCCCACTTTTGACAATAATAAAAATGACGATGAAAACGAGGGTAGTTGTGAGCCGCCGTCAGCTGCGCCAAGCAGCCGCGCGAGCAGAGCCGCGGCGCGCAGTTTCCGTCTCACCACCGGCGTGGCGTGTGCTCCCAGAGGAAGGACTACGGATTAGTCCGAAACATGTGTGTTGTGAAATTATAATAAACGAACGTCTCAAAACTCATAATATAAGGAATGTCTAGTTCAGTTTGGTGTAACGTTTCGTTGCCGCCCTTGTCGTGCTCTCACGGAGTAGACTATAGTTCACGTGCGAGCTCCGAGGAATCGGGGCTGGGTTTAACATCGGATTAGTATCATTTCGTCTAAAAAGCAAATGGTCGATGCAGCAACTGGTCTAATACGCATTTCGTCTAAACATGTAATTATAATAACATCTAAATTAAAAGTGGTCGAAATAGCAACTCGTCTATTTAGTAACTGGTCGAAATAGCAACTCGTCTATATAGCAACTGGTTTAAACAGCAGTTAAATTAGGTTAGGTTACTAATTTTATAATTACAACTAGCTGTTGCCCGCGACTTCGTCCGCGTAGAATTTGTTTATTGCTATATCGCGGATATATTAGGTTCCGTATAACAATTCAATAGCCCAATCATCCCATGCGTTTTGGTCTGTTTAATTTAGAGGATTAGGAGCTTCGCGTCTTGTCGCAACTCTAACCTAACCTAGCCGCTAGTTAGACGAGTTGCTATTTCGACCAGTTACTAAATAGACGAGTTGCTATTTCGACCAGTTATTAAATAGACGAGTTGCTATTTCGACCAGTTATTAAATAGACGAGTTGCTATTTCGACCAGTTACTAAATAGACGAGTTGCTATTTCGGCCAGAAATAGAAGAGTTGCTATTTTGGCCAGTTACTAAATAGACGAGTTGCTATTTTGACTAGTTACTATATAGACGAGTTGCTATTTCGACCAGTTACTAAATAGACGAGTTGCTATTTCGACCAGTTACTAAATAGACGAGTTGCTATTTCGACCAGTTACTATATAGACGAGTTGCTATTTCGACCAGTTACTAAACAGACGAGTTACTATTTCGACCAGTTACTAAATAGACGAGTTGCTATTTCGACCAGTTACTAAATAGACGAGTTGCTATTTCGACCAGTTACTAAATAGACGAGTTGCTATTTCGACCAGTTACTATATAGACGAGTTGCTATTTCGACCAGTTACTAAACAGACGAGTTGCTATTTTGGCCAGTTACTAAATAGACGAGTTGCTATTTCGACCAGTTACTAAATAGACGAGTTGCTATTTCGACCAGTTACTAAATAGACGAGTTGCTATTTCGGCCAGTTACTAAATAGATGAGTTGCTATTTCGACCAGTTACTAAACAGACGAGTTGCTATTTCGGCCAGTTACTAAATAGACGAGTTGCTATTTCGACCAGTTACTAAATAGACGAGTTTCTATTTCGACCAGTTACTAAATAGACGAGTTGCTATTTCGGCCAGTTACTAAATAGATGAGTTGCTATTTCGACCAGTTACTAAATAGACGAGTTGCTATTTCGGCCAGTTATTAAATAGACGAGTTGCTATTTCGGCCAGTTACTATATAGACGAGTTGCTTTTTCAAACCAGTTACTAAATAGACGAGTTGCTATTTCGACCAGTTAATAATAGACGAGTTGCTATTTCGACCAATTACTAAATAGACGAGTTACTATTTCGACCAACTGCTACATCGACCATTTGCTTATGCGACGAAATGTTACTAACCTCTTATACATGTTTATTTGCAAGAGGGATGCTCTTTAAGGTTTTTTAAACATGCTCGATGCTCGACACGTTTCCGTTCCCTATTCAGTCAGGAAGAAAAAAGCAAGTGATTAATACTAACAGTTACTCGTCCGGCCGGCGGAGGTGTTTTATCACGGCTCGGCTTTGCCCGGCGTGTGGGTAAGATTAGACGGGTTTTTGCCATACACATATTTAAGGAAAGGTTAAATCTTTGAGTCGGATCCGGGCTTAAATTATGATTAATATTAATGTATGGAAATTCAAGGGCTTAAAGTTGTCTGGATGTTGAGACGCGCTGTGTCCTTACTAAGGGTATTTTGTGTTTCAGGAAGGAAAATTTCGACATTCATCTTGTGATAAAAACATGACTTTCAATGTACTTGCTTATACCTACTCATGGCAAGTTACTTTTTTGTGGCTTGTTAATACCCCAACAAAGTCCTTGTTGCCTCGGCCACTGGCTGAGAATCGATGAGATCGTATTTTTTAATCTCACCGGTGGCTAAAATTGTCATGCCTATGATAACATATCAAATACGAATGCCCCCACCCACTCGTAAGCGAGATCACTGAGTTACATCTTAACCACTGGCAGTGACAGCTAACCTCAACCATCTACTCTCTACTATGTTGGTTGACATGCTTGTCTATGACAGAAACACAAATTAGCTGCATGTTAGTAGACGGGTACATGACACTCAAAAATAAGGCTAATTGGTAATTAATAGTGATATCAATGTCATGGATGAGAATTTATTAGTCATCAAGTGAGATACAGAAATGGTCCCCCAGGGCCCCGTTTCTTGAAGCTTATTCAGACTTACATAATAATTGTGTTTTGTTTCATTTTGACGTGTTATTTACGAGACAAAACACTGATATTATTTGTCTAATAGCTTCGAGAAACTGGGCCCGATCGTAAAATGCGAGCAAAATTGGTGAAGTCCATTTTAATCGATATTCCTCGCATTTTACGTTCCCTAACCAAATCCAAAACGGTCGAAACGTCGATACAAAATGGAACAATCATACCAAAACAATAGCAAATTAAATTAATCCATCCTCAAACTAAATAAAACACCATTGGATCCCCCATTGTTCACTGAAACCTCTTCCATTTGTTTAAAAGTTGATGGGAGTTCCGAACAAAAACAAAATACATCGCGTCATAAGGAAGAGCGTTTAATTGGGTTTTTGATTAATAAAGGTTTCCTGCAAAGGGACGGGAAGGAAATTTAAAAAGTTCCAGCCCAATCGAGTGAGAGCAGGCTAATTGTGTTTACGGGTACCGGCAACTTTTTCTATCTAAAGTTACGCCACTTCACGGTTATAAAAGTATTTAATTTCCCTCCAAAAGTGACACCACACCCAATTTCGAATTTATTTTTCATTTCAAGAAGACCCGGGCGGGGACCATGTATTTATTTATTAACTGCCGAAGCGAAGTTTTTTACTTGGAACGGAGATTCTTTTTGCTTCCGTTTCATTGGAACGCGGGTTGGAGAAACTGGAAAGTTTAAAATTTCGTAGAGGAAAGAGCCATTTAAAACGTTACTTCTCAGACAACTCGTAGGTATTCAAGTATACAATAATTCAACTTTAGCGCGGTGTGAGCGGTAACAGAAGAAGGCCTACGCTTCGGGTTAGTCCGAACCATGTCGAGCTAAATTCAATTCATATACCTACGTGCAGTCAGTAGCAGAAGTAGCTAAGCAACCGAAGCGGTCACAATTTATTTATTTATTTATTTCAGTAAAATTACAAATTAGACTTACAGTTAAAAAAAAACCAAAACGCCTAACTCATTAGATACATGCCAAAAACAACATAAATTTCCTTTGAAGTGTTCCCCACCCATCAGCGAACACATCAGCATCTCGGATCTCGGACAAAAACTCATTCAACAGTGCTATCGCCCTGGCCGTCGGACTGTTCCCGGCCCTGCGAGTCCTGAGCCCGGCCAGCGCCGCGAACAGGTGGTGGCGGCGGCGCGCTCCCGCCCTCACGTACCGCTGCGGGACGAATAGCGTCATTTGCTGTAGTGCCAAAGGATTGTTCACTTTATTTTGCAATAAAGAGCAGTAATGTACAAGCAACTGTAACTTCCGCCTGTGGCTTAGGGTATCCAGTCCAACCATGCCTGACACAAAGAGTGATGGGAACAGAAATGGGTAGTAGCCATACATTCTCTTGTATAGGCACCTAGCAAACTTTCGCTGGACTCTCTCTATGAGCAGATTATACTTTGATTCCAGAGGGTCCCAAACTATGCAATTGTATTCAAGCTTACTTCGTACAAAAGCATTATACAGAACAATAGACACAGTGACATTTCGGAACTGTGAGCCCGCTCGCATTATAAAGCCCAAGGCTCTACTGGCGTTTTTGCATGCTTGGATGATATGCAGGTGAAAATCCAGTTTTTCATCCATGATCAGGCCTAAGTCCCGAGTGCTGGGAACCCTGTCCAGTGGGCTGCCCTCCAAACTATAGGAATAATCAACAATTATCGGGGAACGCGAGAATGAGATAACTTTGCATTTCCCTGTGTTAAACGACAATCTGTTGACACATGCCCAGTTAGATACGGCGTTTATGTCCGATTGTAGCGCCTCACAATCAGAGTTACTATTTATAGCTGAAAACACCTTCAAGTCATCGGCAAACAAGAGGCATTCAGAATTACTGACGACCGTTGGGAGATCATCAACCATTATAAGAAACAGGGTAGGACCCAGCGTACTCCCTTGACTTACCCCCGACCGGGTATAGAACTCCCTAGACGTGTGGTTACGAATTTGGACAAATTGCCTTCGATCCTTTAAGTAACTGGCGAAGAACATCAAGAGACATTTATCGAACCCAAATGCTGAAAGTTTCTGCAATAAAATGTCATTGTCAACAAGGTCGAATGCCTTTTTGAAGTCAAAATAGGCCGTATCTACTTGGCCGGCTCTATCCATATGTTGGAGGACATAGTCAGAAAAATTGACGTTGTTAGTGACAGTTGACCGCCCAGCGCGGAAGCCATGCTGCGAGTCCGCTAAGTGAGGCGAGATTTGGCAAGTTATTTGTCGGTTAATTAGTCCCTCAAAAACCTTTCCAAATACCGGTAATATAGCGATAGGCCTATGGGATGACACATCAGTAGACGAGCCATCTTTGGGAACTGGCGTCACTCTCGATATTTTCCAGACCGAGGGATATGTCATTTCCTGTATAGATAAATTGTACAAGTAGAGCAAGGGCTGCTCGAGAGCCGACACACAGTCTTTAACTAAAAATATGGGTATGCCATCAGGTCCCGGGGAAGAAGAGGCTTTCAGTTGGCGCACTATTTGACGCAGATCTTTTGAGGTGATTTTGTTTAGAGAAATATTTATATTTTGCTGAGGAGTCTCAAACAAGCCAGCGTTAGGAGCATCTAGAAGAGGCACATTAGCATGAAACACGGAACTAAAGTGTTCAGCGAAAAGATCCACTGCCTCATCGCCACCCACTATTTTACCACAATGAGTGTAAGTATTTATTGGTGTTCGATTATTGCGTAGATTTCGTATATGCCTCCAAAACATGGCTGGCTCTTGAGTAATGTCAGATCCGATTCGTCGCAAATGCTCTCGGTGTGCCAAAGAGATGAGTTCTTTTACTCGAGTTCTATAGTACCGAAACATCTGCTTATTGAACTCGAGTCCATCACTCTTGAACTTAACGAGGTGAAAATGCTTAAGTTTGATGTTTTTAATAACCTCAGGGGTATACCACGACGGGTACCTGTAACGTCGTGGTACACCGGAAGGCAGTTTTTGCGGCACAAAAGAGTCATTAAGGATATTGTAAAACATCGCCACAGCTGCATCCACGTTCATCAGCCCACACACGGGAGACCAATCTATTTCGGCTATGTCTTTGTATAGAGCAAGAAGGTCGGCTCTTTTAAAGTTCCAGAGGAAGCTACGCGGGGGAGATGGACCGGGGCCCGTTGCCGGATCAGCTCTCTCACTCGAAAGCACATTCCGCACGGACACAGTCACTTCAAGCGCAGGATGATAAGCATCCAATGGCACTAACGGGTCGATACATTCAGAAACAGCTGTACTGCCGTGTGAGATATTTGTTAACACAAGATCCAAAATGCTGCCGTGTTCGTTGCTTACTGTATTACACTGACTCAGCTGTGAGAAATTAACAAAATTATCGAATTCGTCATTGACATGCGGGCCAAAAGATTTCAAGTTAAAATCACCAATAACTACAACGTCAAGTGAAGGAAATTTACAAATAGCGTTTTCAAGGCATTCTAAGACACTTAAGAATTGAGATTGATTATAATTTGGTGGCAAGTACACAACACTAACAAGAATTTTAACATCCTTTTTACATAACAAGGCAAACAAAATTTCTTTATCGTCACTCAGTCCATCAATGTCAGCAATTGCTCGTAATTGATATGTATCTTTAGCCGCAAGGAGGACTCCACCCCAGCCTGCATCTCCGGCTCGGTCCTTCCTCAGTACAACAAAGTTAGGAGGAAACAATTCGCCATCACTGACAGAGCTATTAAGGAATGTTTCCGTTACAGCTATTACGTCAGCGTCACATAATTCGACATTATTATGAAAAAGCACAGTCTTCGAACGAAGGCCGCGCACGTTCTGATAGTAGATCTTGAAATCTGCACTGTCTTTAGTTTTTATCTTTATTTTGGGCACGAAAATTCTGTCGCCACGGCTTTACGCAGATATCTTCAGCCCAATTCGCAGGATTCAAGATATGCTCCGCTAACTTGGATGGAACAGTCAGTTTGAAAGAAGCATAATTTCCTCTGGCTTTTAGGGACTCTACTGAACACACATCCTCATTGCAAATTTCTGTTAGGTAAGCTTGCACTTGAGCGACAGTTGTACCCGACTTCACATAATATAGATGCAGGTGACGCAGCCGCTCCGAAGCCTCAAGCTGCGTAGCCCCCGGGGCCGCAGTACCCCGCGTCACGTCTAGAGCCCTGCGCGGACGCTTTTGGACCACTTTCCAGTCAGAGTCCACCGCCACAGGCGCAGATGTGTCTTCAGACTGACTCCGTTCTTGAGGTTGTTTGCCATCTTCATCTACAACTCGATTCGATACCGAAACGGTAGT
Organism: Clepsis dumicolana; assembly: GCA_963691665.1. NCBI lineage: Eukaryota > Metazoa > Arthropoda > Insecta > Lepidoptera > Tortricidae > Clepsis > Clepsis dumicolana. The sequence goes on from OY829506.1 coordinate 1,049,053, forward strand.
TATCTTATTTTTGGGCCGTGATGATTTCGGCTTTCTTTGTTGAGCGCCAAGGTTTGGCAACAACCTTGTATATGCTGAAGAGCCGGTGGATGCTGCATTCCCTGTGGATGCCACAGGGCCGGCGGGCGGCGAAGGATCGATGTATGCCGTCGGCTCGGCGCATGGTGTTGGCTTGGTAGTCGCTGTAGACCCGGTGGAATGTTTTGTTGAGATAGCCAGCCTCAACACCAGGTCAACTTTTGATTCCAGCATGGTGAGTTTTGTCGCCAGCGCAGCTACAGTTTGCGTTAGAGCCTTAAGTTGGTCAGAGACTGAGTTGCTATTCAATTTTGGCAGGCGCGAATCCAGGGAGTGTAGCAGTTCTTCCCTGATCATAGCTCTAATGTTTTCAACACAAACCGAATCGTCAATCAGCGTACTCTGCATAATGTCGGCAGTATTCAGAGTTGGTTGTCGACCACGGGGCGCCATATTAACGTTTCGAGCCAGAGTAGATTGACTCAGGAAACTAGCGTCAATTGAATCGTTTTGGGAACTTAGTGTTGCATTGCTGACCATGGCACTTCTCACGGGCGTGTTTGAATTATCACCCTTGGGCTGCAAGCACTTGCATAGCTGACACTTCCAGGAAAGTTTTTGGTCATATGTCATGATGTTATTAAAGCATTGTTCACTAACATTTGCGCATTGAAGGCCATATATGGCACTGCATAGGCAACATTTTAGACATAGCTGACTGTCGGTTACGCTGGGACAGCCGGCACACTTGATTGTTTTGGACTCCATCTAGCGATAACACCAGATACTATTAACCAATGCTCTCGATGATTAAGTATCACTTTTTCGCATCGACGCGTCACTGCCTCTTTAGCCCAGCGGTAGGTAGGGTGGACTTACACGTTGGAGGTCGCCGGTTCAAATCCTCGATCACTCGTTACTTTTTCTATTTTCCGCTCCACGACAATGTTCGACGTAATGTTCTCGCCCCGAAACTATGCGTGTCCTGCTCGCGCCGCCCACTGGGAGGAGTCTTCCGTAAAGATGTCACAAGAAGAAACGAGAATTTGCAAAACAGTATTCGGCCAATAGCTAATTTAAAATTCGAATTAAAATTGCAACTTTGTCTGAGTTTGTACGTACACACGTCCGCTCGCGACTCACGACTCACGACGATTCTGCACGACAATGATCTGCACTAGCTCTTAAGTCTATAACAATAGAGCCGTGCTTAGATCATTGTGAACGCGTCGGTTGCTTAGCTACTTCTGCTGCTGACTGTACCAACATACGTGCGCGGTCACTTCTCACGACAGTATACCATCTTCACGACAATAATGAGAAACGTTCTAGAAAAAATAACATGACATCGCAAACAAAGTAAATTACCAGATTCGGTACTCGAAAATCTCTACTCTAAGTACATAATTACAACTTAAAGAAGGTGAAGATGAAAAACCCCCGTTTTTTTCATTTTAAGGTTCAATATCTCAAAAACGGCTGAAACTTGCCTAAGAATAATTTCAATCAAACTAAGTATATTTTCGATTACAAATAACTCGCGTCCAAATGAACCTATCCGTTTTGGAGCTACAATGCGACGGACAGACACACAGATACATACATCACACTTGCGGTTTAATAAGTTTAAGTTAAAAAAAAAAACATTTTTAATACAAGCTTTTTTGCCGACTATACTTTTTGTTGTGTGTACTTGTACTGTGATCCGGCTTACACATCTGTATCAATTTCAAGTCGATGCCATTAATCGTTGAAGAGTTCCATCCTCTGGAGACGATCCTGGCTGCACCAACAAATTATTATTCAAAATAGTATTCGTACTCGGTACCCAACAAACGAATATTCGGAATCCTGCGTAACGTTATCGTATCGAAATCGAGTAACTTCATATTTCATTTTAGTTCCAAATACGCTGACGGGCGGGCGCTGTTCCAAACGTCATACAAATTTCTCGATAACGCTATACTCGATTACGTTACGCAGGTTTCGAATATTCGCACTCAGGCCTCTGTGCAAGTTAAATAAAAGCTTGTATAAAGCGGCTGTTACAAATAACGCCTCGTGATGAATAGGCTATTATATAGGCTAATATATAAATCCAGCGATGTGCAGTTGTTTGCTTAGGTATGGCTTTCTTCATCAGAGCAGCTATAAGCGTATCGGACGAAGGAATTTTTAATTTAGCAGCCTAATAGTCAGCAATACGTTGTCCACGGGCCTCAAGCGCAGAACGAATGGCGCAGTAAGGATGCTTCGAGTACATCCTGGATCCTATCCCTATTATTCATAAACCTGTTCTAACTAAAATGCCGTTAAAGTTCGTTTGTCTTTTTTTGTCACATTGACATTTCCGATAGTAAGACGAAGACAAAACGTATTGACGTTTTGACGCTTGAGTGACGTTTAGGAATAAAGCTCTATTTCACCAACGTTACAATAACCTTGTCATTTCAAAGTTCAATATTTCAAAAACGGGTGAACCGATTGTATCGAAACGTAGCTAAGAACCATCTCGATTAGGTAAACTAGATTTCGATTATAAAAACTCGCGTCGTAATCGGTCCATCCGTTTGGGAGCTATGATGCTACAGGCAGATACACAGACACACAGATACACAAGTCAAACTTATAACACCCCTCTCAGTAAACTCAAAGTTAAATTTCAGAAATTTAAATTACTTAAATTTCGAACGGGATGACCGAAAATATTATAAATACAGAAAGTTGGCTTACATTCAATGTGTAGAGCCATCTCTCGCTTAGTTGGTGAGGAGTACCCATAATCCTAATCCAACTAATATTATAAATGCGGAAGTAACTCTGTCTCTCTATCTGTCCGTGTGTTACCTCTTCACGGTAAAACCGCTGCATCAATCTAGATGAAATTTGTCACGAAGATAGTTTGAACGTTGAGGAATAATATGGGCTACTTTTAATTCGAGAAAATTGTATAGTTCCCACGAGATAGCGATAATCGAAATCTACGCAGACGAAGTCGCGAGCAACAGCTAGTGTTCCATAAACTAAGATAGTATCCTTAACATTCGTATTATGAATAAAATTCTCGTACAGTGATATATGTTACATAAATGGCGCTAGAGAGTAATTTGAAATAAACTGAAACGTGAATAGATAGGACTTTTTCGCTGCTACCAATAATTGCTCGGATGGCGCAGTTGGTAGCGCGACGTCACGGTACGGTGGAGGTGCTGGGATATTCATTCATTCATATATCCAAGTTCGAGTATATTTACGTTTCAGTCAAGGACCATAAAACCAAGAAGACTGCCAGTGTCTATACGATGCCGCGTTCCTTTGAAATAATAAGCCCGCTGTAGCTAGTTTTACTACGGAGGGGTCTCTGTACCATTCATTTGGTATGACATTTAGACCTCTGGCTAACACAATAGCACCATCTAAATCAGTTGTTTCTTTCAGTTCATAGATGGCGCTATTGTGTTAGCCAGAGGTCTAAGTGTCATACAAAATAATGGTACAGAGACCTACCTCTCTATAGTGAAATTATTTTACAGGAACGCGACATTGTATAGCCATTAGCAGTCCTCTTGGTTTAATCGTCCTTGGTTTCAGTTTAAAATTTGAGAAATAAACTCAATCATCTCTACTGCTGCTTCCTCAACTTGGGGTGACTGCGATTCACTTCAGCTCCATGTACGGGGTGTGTCCGTATAAAGAAGCACCGAGGGCACAGGGTGCTCGCTTTTATTAAGAGGCTTTGTGGATATAATCGAGGCAAGCAGACGGGTTCGGGATCCAATTTATGTATATATTGCATGCAATGATCCCGAAAATAAAGGTTATTGTGGAATTTTTACTGGAAACTAATTTTCCAATCGACGTTGCATAAAGGAGGGATGCTTGAGAATTAAGACTTTGATGTGCTTATATATTTTCTAAGTATATAAATTGCAGTAAAATATAATAGAAGATTTTGTAGTGTGAACTAAAACAACACATAGGTATATAAGAATAGCCCATCAGGTTGTTATGGTGCTTCGATAATAGCCTCGTGAAGGGTGCCGAAACGAGTCAGCGTTTAGTGTAGTGGTGGTGGTAATAGTTGGGTCTGTGTGACATGTATTGTTGATTCATGTAGCAGTGGAGGCGGAGGTGCGGAATGGAAACATACATTTGCCGCACAGATATAACTATTTTTCACTTGTGGTCGCGGGTGAGGAAAGTAATTGTTTTTAGTTTATAAATGTGACACAGACCCAACTATATATGTATCACCACAAACACTATATACGTTGACAAGTACCTATCTAACTTCCCAGTTGAAAAACCGGTTGCACGTTGAACCGTGGATTTGGTGCTTTGAGAATGAGCTCGCTGAGAACTTGAAACGCGTCAGCGTATAGTGTGGTGGTGGTGGTGATAGTTGGGTCTATGTGATATGACTGTATTGACTCGTGTAACTATGGAGGAGGATTTTTATGTCTGTCTGAAAACGTCTGAAACCAATATAAAATGCCCTGCGTAAATTTTGATTACGAAAAATCTTTGAGACTCAATTCCCGTCATAAATTAAGTAGGTACTCACTTAAAATGATCTACTTACTACCTAAGAATTAAAGCGGTAATGTATAAAATTACTAAACTTACCGCATAATGTCAAATGTACCTACTGTTTTATTTTTCTGTACGTTTGTGTCGAATGTTGTGAATAGTGCTTAACAGGCTAATTCTCTATCTCTCTCTCTCTTACATACCTAAAACTTCAACATAACATTCTGTGTGCGAGTCCGACCCGCACTTGGCCGGTTTTTATTTTGATAACGCCCCGAAAATCTTGATAAAATTGGTATTAATCCGCACGCCGTGCCGACGTGCGCAGGCGGCTAATCCCCAATTACGCGAGATTATTCAGTAATTAATTGTTGATGCCACGCTCTACGCTCTGTCAATATTTATGGAAGTCGATTTCGTAGCTCATAGGCGGAATTTGAGAGCACGCTATATTTTTAGAAACATTGTTATATTTTTAACATAGGGCTTATGACAAGAGTATTTTTTGTAGTGGGAGCAGAGCCATACTGTAGCTGATATTTGATGACGTACGAATTACCACCACCTTCTCGCAGAAAATCGGCGTGAAGCAACATTACAGCACCCCTGTTGCGTTTCGTTCAGGCAGTGAGAGTGCCGGAGGCCCAATCCCCCCCTCCTTTGCTCTATCCCTTTTCCTCCTGAAAGGCCGGCAACGGACTGGTGACTCCGTTGGGGTTGCTGGTTCTCGGTGACCCGCTTGCTCGTTTGCCTCCCGCTTTCATAAAAAAAAAGTCTCTTCAGAACTGATAAAGAGAGGATAGAAAATGCTATCGTTCGTATTTCCTTCCAGAATCAATGTTGCCACATTTTGACCTCCTAATGCACACACGATAAAGCACTACGCAATCACGCAAACAGTAACTAGTGTAATTACACACAGTGGATGAGTTTCCGCAATTACAAATTCTGCAAAACACCATTTTAGAACAATGATGAGTCTAATGGGGTTGTTTCCTATTAGTCAAATCAGCAACTTTTTAGGAGATGTTAAAACGATCCGTTAGTATGAAGTTTGTATTGAATTAAGAACTATGACGTCATAATTTTCAAAGTTCAAACTGCCTCCTTTTATTACTTTTCGTTAAATTAATTAATTTAATTGCAGTAATAAGTGAGGCATCGGTTTTTTATGAGTATTTTCGGAAGCTTGATAAATGAAAATGTAAAATTATTTTATTTTGACATCAAACAAACCTATTCGCGCACTTGTGTCAAACGCGGCGACAAGTTCACGTGACCATTTTAGTGTTAGTTAGTTACATAAGTCTGCAGATACCTGCGATTTTGTAGTATTATTTCTATAATATAAAAATAATTAAAGTCTATTTTCAAAAAGGGGACGAAAAATATGACAGTAAATGTCATCTGTACTATATTACTAATTAGATAATCTGTACAAGTTTAAATTAATTATATTTTTAATAAACTCACCGAAACATGAATACACAGAAAAACCAGAAAAAATGCCAACCCCGGGAATCCCGGGAAGACCGTAAAAATAAAAAATAAATAAATAATACAAAAAGATTTTTCAATTGAGATCATGAAGTTTAAATTAACCTAGAGAGAACTTACTGCACTTAAGGAACATCTCTATATCTAAACTAAAATGTAAATCTGTACAACTTTAATTTTTTTCTTTTGAAAAGGGGATGATGACATCATCACATTGTGTAGTATCAAAACGCACTCAATTCGTTGTCTATGAACTGTCACTTTTGACAGCCCTCTTACCTGGAAACCCCGAACTAACAGGACGTACCTCCACACATTTTATAAAATAATAAAGAATATTACTAAAATAAACCTCCCGAAGATCTTAACAATATCTTTAATTTAATAACAATTCAGCCACTTCTATCCTCTTTTTTGATCTCTGCTTTGTACAGTATACAGTATTCAAACGAGACAAAAACATATGTAAAGTACTAACACGCTAACAGCACGCACATTCAAACACAAATAAGAACACTGGGAATTCGACTAAAGACAACCGAACAATGTTTTCTACTAATTAGTTATTCATAGAAACGTCGAGCAAGCTGTAAATGAGCGCAATATTGACGAACATTCAACTCGAGGAAAATTTAATTCGGTCAAAGTTGGATAAATTGGTACCTGAACAAAGTTGGTGTCACCGCGGATCCATTCAGGGTTTAAGTCTTGATTTAATTATTAATTAAGAGTGCATAAAGCTGGCCCCTATTTTACAATTGTCAGTTTTGTGTGATAATTCGAACTACATTTCTTTGACAACATGAAGCGCGCTAAAACAAAAGCTCTTCAAGTCAGCAGTTGACACCGAATTGTCATTGAAAATTGACATTGTAAAGTTGGTGAGATAGGGGCTTGTTGCTACCGAGCATAAAGGTTCAAAGAAGTTAAAATAAAAGTGAAAACCGTTTTAGCTAATGAACTGTAATTTTCTGTATTTTAAATATTAATTTAAGCTGTTTGTTTCCCATTATAAAAATTAAATAAAAATCAAATGGTTATGACTCCCACGATACAGGCTCAGCCTAGTGTGGGTGTCGCCGAATTATTGTCAAATTTTTTTACTCTACTTTTCTTTAAATAAATTGTACCTATGTTATACTATTGGAAAATCGTGCCGAATAACAACTGAATATATTAGTTATATGAACATTATTCGACTAACCTAACTCGGTAAATATAAAACGCCCGTTTCCACGACCTACCGAACAAACAACTTGGAATCGAACATTTTACTTTAAAATTCTTGTGTACATTCCCAAGAACTTATGTACTGGGCATTACATATGCAGATTAGTTGCGGAGCTTGGGCAAGTTTAAAAAAACTCTCGGCCAAGTAATTTTAAAGTTGCACGACAAATTCTAATGAACATCTTGGTGCAACGTGAAGTTTCGTTTATCCTCTTTCGAAAGCTTCGAAAGCTTTTCAACAGATACCTAACGATAGATAATAATCCGATAGATGTATTTTTAACAGACGACCCAGTAAAAAATCTTTTAACAAAAAGTAAAACTGCCTTCAAACAATAAAAAACATAAAATAATCCTCTAAAGCCATCAGTTTTATGGCCTACTACCACAAATATGAAGTCGGTGCGGTGCGAGCGAAACACCTGGGTAAAATTTTACTGCACATAATTTTTAGCAGAATTTTTTAGACTATTACATCACCTTCTAGAGAGCTTTGCCGTAGTCATGTAACATAAATTTACAAATTTGGAGCAAGGTTCTTAAGCAAGCCTCGCAAAGCTTCATTGTTGGTTAACTTTGAGTTAAGTTAACCGCGAGACTCGTGTTACGGTAAGCGCGTTAAACTTGAACCTTGTTTTGAAGTAAAGCCGAGGTGTCGGAAATTTTTCTTAGATAAACATTTACTGGTTCTTCTAGATATACCGAAGTGACATGAAACTGCCGTTAACCCCAGTTTAGACCTGCAAGAAGAATCATAGTGAAATAAAACGGATCACTCACGTATAATAAGTCGAGTTTAGACCAACATGTTTCGGAGTAATTCGTAGTCATTCCTCTGGCAGCGCATGACCCAGCGGCAGCGAGACGCTCACTGCGCGCCGCGGCTCTGCTCGCGCGACTACTAGGCGCAGCTGACAGCGGCAGCAGCACACGCCTACCCTCGTTTTCATCGTCATTTTTATTTTTGACAATTGTAGGGTAGCACACTACACTGATCACATCACTCTGTAAAGACTCCTTCACACTCACCATTGACGCAGTATTTAGCATAGTCTTCCAACTTAGGGGCACCGACCATCCACTATCACGGTTAAAATTGGGATGACGACTAATTTTGTATTTGTTCACAATAAAACTAATATATAACAAGGAAAGAACATGTACTTGCCCGTGATCATGATGCATGCAACTGCATCGAAATATCGGGAGCTCATCAAACCTATAAGGTAATCGCGGTCAATATGCCGTTTTCATTATGTCTCATGTATAGTCTAGTCACCTTAGCAACTTTTTGAATTATCGCGATTTGAAAGTTTAAACCGATCGATGTAATAATCCATATAATTTTCATAGAAGTACATCTTTCTTCAAAGTAATAAGAAAGACAAATTACATAAATATTTGTATCTGTAACTGAGTGGTATCTTATAGTCTATTGAGTGCTCTACATTTTGAGATCAAAACGGAGAGACGGAACAGAACGGAACGGAACGGAGGAACGGGGAGACGAGCTGTCGGTAGGCCTCCAACAAGACGACGACCTAGTAAAGATCGCGGGACCGCGGTGGATGCGGAAAGCACAAGACCGGTCTGAGTGGAGAGCCGCGGGGGAGGCCGCCGGCCAGCAGTGGACGTCAATCGGCTGACATGATGATGACGATGACATTTTGTCTTTGATTTTGTACGAGGTGATTAGAACCTTTGTGCATCAAATGTCAGTGTTGCTGAGGCCACTTTTACTCTCCTCTCATTTTGAGTAACGCCATTCACCGCTGACTCAGAATACAGAACAAACCAGAGGGTCGAGCACGACTTTACGAATGCTGCGTAACGTAAAATCGAATAGTAAACGTTGTCGAGTTTGAATGACGTTTGGAACAGCGCCCGCCCGTGAGCGTATATGGAACTAAAATTTAGTACGAGCTTTCTCGATCTCGATACCATAACCGTAACGTTACGCAGCATTCGTAAAGTCGTGCTCGACCCTCAGAAGACCCTTAATCATATCCGCACACGGCGTACTGTGTCCGAAAACAATAAGTAACTACTTACACTTGAAATATAATCCTACCTGTTTTTAAGGTTCCGTACCTCAAAAGGAAAAAACGGAACCCTTATAGGATCACTTTGTTGTCCTTCTGTCTGTCTGCCTGTCTACTTACTTCCAGTTGTCCTAATAACTTGAAATTCGGTATGAAGGTAGTTCTTATAGCACAACCACTCAGAAAAATCTCAAAATCTTAAAACTTTATGTCACAGACCAATATAAAATGACCCCACACTGCGTATATTTTGCTTAGGACCAGGGCTCTGCTAACACTGGACCACTTAAAACACTACTGGGGAAAAGCACGGAAATCTTTGTACGGAAGCCTCGTACGCGAGCCAGAGTCGCACTTGTCCGGTTTTCTTAATTTACCTCATTTCATGCTAATTTCTGAAATAATTCCGCTCAAGGTCTCCGTTTTCGTCCATACTGGCAGGAAGTAAGTGCAGAAAATAAGTGCAGAAAATAAGTGCAGAAAATAAGTGCAGAAAATAAGTGCAGAAAATAAGTGCAGAAAATAAGTGCAGAAAATGCCTGGATTGGTTAGTATTGACGGCTTCAGCTTTAGACGCGTTCGCGGGTTCTGTGTCCTAAGCACGACTTGTCGAATCCTGCGTCACGTAAAATCGAATAGTAAACTATAACGAGTTTGTATGACGTTTGGAACAGCGCCCGCCCGTGAGCGTATTTGGAACTAAAATTTAGTATGAGATTTCTCGATCTCGATACGATAAGTCGTGCTTAGGGCACTGGTTCATCCTGTAGTCTGAGACTACTGACCACCGACCGGTGTTAAATATGCATGAGACCGCTCCTGAAATAATATTACCCCTGGATTAGCCTCGTTCCAAGTGTAATTGCCATAAGCGATATATGGTTTGCTTCTTGATTGAAATTATCTTTAAGGGGCTTCTAAACGGGCTATATATTTTCTACAACACACACACGCACACCTACACACACACACAGACAGAATGTGTTTTACGAGTTGTCGGCATATTTTGCATATACGTAGCAGGCATGGCCCCTTGACGGACACTATTATCATTCCTTGGAAAACCTACCAACTTCCATTCTGACTTGCGTAGATCCGCATGATTATTGTCTAACTCGCTCGCAATCAGCATCGTGTTCATTTTGTTTGGGCTGACAACGATGATATTAAAATTAGAGATACGTCATATTATTATGCTCACAATACAATCAAAAAACATGTTCCGAACATTTTGACATTTGCGCGCAAGTTTGAACCTTGTTTGAGAGAGATTCTGACCAAAGAGGTTACAATTTGTAGCCTTTTCTGCTCTTCATTTTCGGCGTGCTGATGACATACCATTGGCTGAAAATTGGTATCTCGGTAGCTAGCCGTCACAGTCATATAAATAACTGACATCTCAATCCGATGAAGAGTGTCAAAATAGTTACACTATATGGCCTCTGAGGGTCGAGCACGACTTTACGAATGCTGCGTAACGTAAAATCGAATAGTAAACGTTGTCGAGTTTGCATGACGTTTGGAACAGCGCCCGCCCGTGAGCGTATTTGGAACTAAATTTTAGTATGAGGTTTCTCGATCTCCATACGATAACCGTAACGTTACGTAGCATTCGTAAAGTCGTGCTCGACCCTCTGGCCCCTATTTCACCAAGTTTACAAACGTCAGCTTACAATAACAATTCTGTGGCAATTGCTGACAATAAGAGCTTTTGGTTCAGCGCTCTTCATATTGGCAAAAAAAATTAGATCGAATTCAAATCATTTATTTGTAAACAATAGATTAAGCACATAATACATTATGTTGGATGGCAAAATACAGATAAGTACAACAACATTCTGCCTTTCTGTGTAGAAAAATGTTACATAAAACTAAAAACTGGGTACTTAACCATTTAAGTGCTTAGTGCTTATCATAAGCACTTCAGATCATTCAAGAATTCACTCAGGGAAAAATACGCTTTTTTTTAACTAAATAACTGTTTAAAGCTCGCTTTAATTCTGTAATACTTTCATTATTTCGAATAACATCAGATAGGTATTAGCCATCCCGATAACGCTTTTAGATAGCAATCTCGTTTTGTAAATGTCGAATTGTCATTGTATAGTGACTTTTGTAAACTTGATGAACCAGAGGGCTGTAAAGAGGTTCGTCTTACATTACCCACGTTTGTCAGCCGTCCTACGCCTCTTATAAAACTAAGCCGCAGCCTTCTCCGCAAACAAACCCCATATCAATTTAAGCCTGCTCGGCCTCATCAAACGTTTTTAAGGAACCCACATCCAACCTGAATCAACAGCGGGCAATAAACGTCGGCTTCTGCGAGTGGCAAGGGCCAACTGCCGGAAACAAAGGCCGTAATGGAAACGTCCATCAGACCCGCAGACAAGAGTGTTATTGATGGCTCTGATGAGTGTGTGAATGGGAAACAATTGAAAGTTGAGGCGTTTAACTATTATTAGCTGGGGTTGTCATGTCATAATCTCAATTGCTCTCACGTAGGGTATATACAGATCTTAGAAGAAAGGTAAACACAAAAAAAGCCAGGTAAGTGCGAGTCGGGCTCCCGCACCGAGGGTTCCGCACTTGTAGGTATGTCAATAGTTTGTCTATCACAAGAAACGAGTCTTGATTTTGAGCCTCAAAGTGTAGAGCACTCAAGACTATAAGTTACCACTCAGTTACAGATACAGGTATTTATGTAACTTATCTTTTTTATCACTTTAAAAAAACATGTATATGAAAATTATACGGATAATGACATCGTTCCAGATTTTCAAATCGCGATAAGATGGCGATAACGCAAAAAGTTGCCAAGGTGACTAGGCATGTTCTTTTCGTGTACCGTTTATTTACAACAATTAAAGAAAAGTTGACAAACCCCCGACATTGTCATTTCAAAGTTCAATATTTAATAAGAACCATCGTGATTAAACTAGCTTTCAAAAACTGCATCGAAATCGGTCCATCCATTTGGAAGCTATGATACACAAATACACAGGTCAAACTTATAGCAGCCATCTTTTCATCGGGGGTTAAAAAAACCCCGGCGCAACAACAATTTGACATTAGACCTCACGCTACACCGTCGCCTCTAGCGATGAATTCACACGCGATACCCTCATTGCTTCGCAGAGGTGTGTTTTTGAAAGTACCTAATTATTATTTGACAGATTTCCTCCGGGCCGACCCACTCGGATATTCCCGGCTTCAAACCCACGTCCCCACATTCCGAATTCCGACCTGGAGCATTCCGGGAGTTCGTCGGATTCTTGCAAATGTTTGTTCGCCGACTAAAGGCCTCCGTCCACTGGCTAGGCCGCTAGTTTATGTCGAGTGGGCGGCGATCCGAATTCCGTGAGTTGTTTCGTCTTATTTCAGCTGCTTCAAGCTTCAGTGTTCCGTTGATATTTTGAATTTGTTCAGTCGAGGTCATAGATTATGTTTAGGTATATAAGTTTCCAAGTTTTTAAGGTTGTTTTCATACAAATTGCCTTACCCTGAAAACCTAAAGGGTACTTCCAGTAAAGTTGTCTCAGAAACTTGAAATTTGGTATGAAGGTAGCTCTTCTAGCACAACCACTCAAAAAATTCTCAAAATCTTAATTGTTTATGACTTTCTCTAGATTTCAAAAACCAATATACAATGACCCCACATTGCGTACATTTGGTTAGGAGCACGGCTCTGCTAACACTGGACAACTTAAAGCACTGGGGAAAAACGTTAAAATCTTTGCACGGAACCCTCGTGTGCTAGTCCGACTCGCACTTGTTCGTTTTTAGGGTTCGGTACCTCAAAAGCAAAAAACAGAACCCTTATAGGATCACTTTGTTGTCCGTCTGTCTGTCTGTCTGTCTGTCAAGACCCTTTTTCTCTGGAACGCGTTGAGGTAGCATGCTGAAATGTATACCAAATACTCAAGCCTGCGGTCCCTTAAAGCCGTGAAAAAATCAACCTTCTAAGTCAACGCAATTAAAAGATACAGTCATTAAAAAATCTATCAAATAGCCGATTTCCAAAAACCTAAAGGGTACTTCCAGCTGTCCTAGAAACTTGAAATTTGCTATGAAGGTAGCTCTTATAGCACAACCACTCCAAAAAGTCTCAAAATCCTAAAACTTTATGTCTGTCTGTAGATTTCACAGACCAATATAAGTTGACTCCACACTGCATACATTTTGCTTAGGAGCAGTGCTCTGCTAACGCTGGACTTCTTAAAACACTGGGGAAAAGCGTTAAAATCTTTCTACTGAACCCTCATGCGCGAATCCGACTCGCACTTGGCCGGTTTTTTTTTAAGTTGGTTAAAAAGAGGTAGGCTACAATCACAGCCTCTTTGGGCACAATCTCTCCGGAAAAAGGTCCAAACTTGCGCGCAATTGTCAATATGTTCGGGACATGTTTTCGATTGCTTTGTGAGCATAATTATGAGGTATCTTTACTTATAATAATCATCGGTTCTAGTGAAATCTTTGTAAATATTAAATATCCTCTTATCTAAAGCTGTTCTCTTTGCATAATTAGGATAATACGAGTCGAGGGACAAATAAATTCAACGATTACTTAATTTGCATAAATTCAAGAGGAATAGTCCGTTTACGAGAGCTTTAGGATCGTAACATATTATGTTTTGGTCGGATTGCTAAATTTAATAATTTCGTGCTTAGAAGGAAAGAGGCAAATGTGGCAATGTAATCAAAATCTAGAATGAGAATAAGAGTAGTATTTTCATTTAATTAGTAATAATAATTAGGTACGCCTTGTCGTTTCATTTTAAACTCAGAAGCAACAAGAGGGGTGTTATATAAGTTTGACCTGTGGTAGTAAAGGTGTATCTGTGTATCCGTCTGTTACATCATAGCTTCCAAACGAATGGACTGATCTCGATGCGGTTTTTGCAATCGAGATGGTTCTTAGCTAAGCTTCATCAAAATGTTCACCCGTTTATGAAATTTTGAACTTTGAAACGACAATTGCGGGGGTTTTAAAGCTTTTCTAAGTTCCCAAAATTTATTACCTACATCGTAATAATAAAAACAATTTACAATGACATTAAATCCAAGCTAAAATTAATTACATTAAAACTTAAAACTAAATTAAATCTAAATAAGGCCCCCGTGGCATGGTGCCCAAAAGGCTGGCAGCGTTGCCTCGCTGAATAGCGATGCTGATTCTTTAAGAGAGAAAACTGCCAGCCCTTTGGTCACAAGTTGCATCGACCAAGCGCTTTTGCAACTCTGAAATAAGCTTGTAAGCGTCGGGACCTCATGGACCCAAGGTTTTAATTTAGTTGAACATTAATTTGATTGAATCGGGGTCGACTTTTAAATCCCACTTGGTGACTAAATTGTCACCCGTGACATTGTTATCACTATTTGCCAAAATACTTATTTTTGTATGTTATACCCGTTTCTAAGTTGGTTAGGTATGTTATGTTACTCAAAATGTTCTTTGCCCTTTGGGGCATAATTATGTCAGATAACTATATTTATATCAGCGACCCTGTGAAGTATATCTCTCAACGAGTTCGGTTTGACGCGTCAACGTTTTACAGCCTATCTTTGATAGCCCCGTTTGATTCCAATTGACTCTAAAAAGACGATAGCGAAATGAAAGTTCAAATTAAGTTCGTTTCGAAATACGGTTCGTTTTTGTTATGCCGACAATAAACAAAATTGCCACTTTCCTTTACTATTAGGTATCTACTTAAACATTTTATGCTAAATGCTAACTGTAGTTCCAACGTGATTAATAAAATTCATAGGATCAAAAGAATGAAGGTTTTTTTCAATCACTCACTAGTTATTGTTATTAGTTTGTCGACCGGATGGCCTAGTGGTTAGAGAACCTACTACGAAGCTTGAGGTCCCGGGTTCGATCCCCGGTCGGGGCAGATGTCTGTATGAAGAAAACGAATGTTTGCTCTCGAGTCTTGGATGTTTAATTTGTATTTATGTATGTATTTATCTGTATTTATAAGTATGTTTATCCGTTGTCTAGTACCCATAACACAAGCTCTGCTTACTTTGGGACTAGGTCAATTGGTGTCAATTGTCCCACGATATTTATTTATTTATTACTGGTAGTAGCACCATGTGCGATGTCCGTCCGAATCACTACCACCAACTTACTCGCTAATCCGGCCGCTAAGCAGCAGTGCTCGCACTGTTGTGTTCCGGTGTGGAGAGTAAGACAGCCGGTGTTAATTAGGGGCACATGAGGCATTTCATTAGCTCTCTAGGTTGGCAACGTATCCGAAAACCGAGGGTCGCGGATGTCTAGGGGCAGTAGAGATCGCTTACCAACGTGCTCGTTTGCGTTCCTCGTCGTATAAAAAAAAACATTTCTACGTATTTACGTATACACGCTACTACTTACTACCGTGTTTGACCTGACCCAATCTGCCGCCGCGGCGGGAAACTTTCGAAATAACAGCAATATTTCTATTAAGCCATCACATATATTATTCCGCTCTTAAGCCGACTTTGCAGATAAAAACAGGAGTAAAAGCAAATCTGAAGGTGTTACGCGAAACAAACGAGAGACGAGCTTTTACACGCTACGGGAACGTCACGACATTCGGAAGCCTCTAGTGTAATTTGCGTTTTCGACTCGAGAAAACGCCTTGATCGCGTTCGCGTTCGTGTCAGAATTACTATGGAAGAATTGGCAGCGCCTCAAGTGGCTTGTGTCCACAACAAACTATTCTTATAGCATTTGACACTTTAACGCAAACGAGCTCGAAACGACTAACATATTTCTTTGTCGTCGATTACCTACCCTAAGCGCTGTGATGTATGCTCACAAGCCGGAGTATATTCCCTAAGAATATTCACGGCTGGTTCAGCGTCGAAGTGTCAAACTAGCTGTCATATTTATAGTAAGTAAATACCTAAAGTATGACACGTCGCGTCGACGCTGAAGAGCCGTGAACGCAACGCTGCCACCTTAGAGAACGACACCCCTGTAGCTGCCTACGTTTAACTGTGATATCACCTGTAGGCCGAGCACGAAGTTTTCGAATCCTGCGTAACGTAGTCGTAATCGAGTAGTAACGTTATCGAGAAATCTGTATGACGTTTGTAAGCAGCGCCCGCCCGTGAGCGTAATTGGGGCTAAAATAGGCTTAAATACGCAGGCTTGTGCCACCTCTCGTAACGCAACCTTAACTTATAAAACCCCCGTATAAAACAAGAAGTCCCGAAACAGGGGTGAAATGAGAGCGCGTCGATCACGATGTTAGAAGGCGCAAATACCCGCCTCGTAAAAAGCAACGGTCGTGAATTAGCGAATGCCCCGGAATAATCTGCCGGGTCCTATTACGGCTTAATTCAGTTTTTAGTTCCGTCGTGTTCCTTTCGTCCATATTCTGGCGTCTCTGGCAATTTGCGCGACTTTTATTGTTGTGGAAATAATTGAACGGGAACAGAAATGTTCGAGTGTCGGGCAAATAGTCATTAACGGGTTTGTGAGGGCGATACAGGGAGTTGGTTTGATCGAGATCAAAAATTCATTTTGTTGAGTACGCGCAGATACAGTATGAACCCCAATGGGCTATGCAATTTTTACCCAACTGCCCAAGGAGGATTGTTTTTCGAGAGCTTGTATGTATATCTAATTCTAATTGTACTTATGTGTAATTAATCCGGAACTCAATTCTAGCTCGGACATGAGAATGTATGTTTTATTACGGTCTATAAAAACAACAGGAAAGGAATTGAGTTATTGTTGAAACGGTATTTGTTTGGGGCGAGCAATAATCCTATTTATCAAAAAGCTAAACACAGGGCAGCGGCAGCGAGACGCACACTTGAGTGTGTGTCTCGCTGCCGCTGGGTCGTGCGCTCCCAGAGGCAGGACTACGAATTAGTCCGAAACATGTCGGGCTAAACTCGACTTATTTCACTATAATTCTCATAATATTTGACGACCGAATAGCCTAAGTGGTTAGAGACCCTGGCTATGAAGCTTGAGGTCTCGGGTTCGAATCCCGGTCGGGGCAGATGTTTGTATGATGAATACGAATATTTGTTCTAGGGTCTTAGATGTTTAATATGTATATATGTATGTTTATCCGTTGTCTAGTACCCATAGTACAGGCCTTGCCTAGTTTGGGACTAGGTCAATTGGTGTCAATTTGTCCCATGATATTTATTTTATTTATTTGACTTTTTAACGCAAACGCGTCCTAGACATATTTTTTGCATGTCTATTAGGTAGGTACCTAGGGGCTTACCATGTTAAGACGATCACACGAAATAACGCAAACCATTTAAATCTCCTAACACAAAAGAAGTTCGCATTTGTTTGTTCGCAAAGGGAGATAACTCGCTTAGAGCGAGAAGGAATCAATTCAGCTCTCTAATTGGGCTCTATTGGGCTGTGAGACCGATCCGGAGATCTTGGACGCGTCTAAGTTACAGGAGACACCATGTATACAACGCGTTACAAAATATGGCTTGCATATTGTATGAAACAGATATTTTTTTTGTTTCATACAGTGATTCAAATATATGGACTCTTTATAATGGACCATTTAACCCCCTTTCGGCTTTACGGGTATTTTTGTAACACCCTGTATTGTTTGGATTGTGCAGTATTACTTTTCACTTGTGTCACTTGTCTTGGTCGATGTAACTTGTGACCAAAGGGCTGGCAGTTTTCTCTCTCAAAGAATCAGCATCGCTATTCAGCGAGGCAACGCTGCCAGCCTTTTGGGCACCATGGGATTTAAAATAAATAAATAATAAATATCATGGAACAATTGACACCAATTGACCTAGTCCCAAACTAGGCAAAGCCTGTACTATGGGTACTAGACAACGGATAAACATACTTAAATAGATAAATACATACTTAAACATAGAACTAGCATTCGTATTCATCAAACAAGCATCTGCCCCGAGCGGGGATCGAACCCGAGACCTCAAGCTTCATAGTCAGGGTCTCTAACCACCAGGCTATCCGGTCATCAATTTAGTTTTAAGTTTTAGTTTAATTAGTTTTAGCTTGGATTTAATGTCACTAATAATAAATTATCAATATCACAGAGTCCCGGCCGAACTTAACTCAAAAGACACGAGGCATAATCTTTTGCTTTGTACTCGGCTATTCGCCGTGGACGTTTGTTAAAAGAATTAGTGAAAAGTGCGCTTTATTCAGCCAACACTCGAGGCTTATCGTCTAAACGTTGGATCAAAGCGTGGCTGTCAGATAAGCGCCTCTCCCAAGCTCCGTGTTTTTTCAGGGGTCAAAGGCTACAGAGTAGTCTATACTTCATTTATTTTAGCATTGAAAAGAAGGAAACAATCTTGGCGTCTTTTTATTGCAAAACGCCTTTTAAACGCCTCATCCGATGACTAAATTTACTGTTTTTTTTTTATACGACCAGGAAGGCAAACGAGCAAGTGGGTCACCTGATGATAAGCGCAACCCCGGAGAGTTTGCAACTGCGTTGCCAACCTAGAGAGCTAAG
Organism: Clepsis dumicolana; assembly: GCA_963691665.1. Taxonomy (NCBI): domain Eukaryota; kingdom Metazoa; phylum Arthropoda; class Insecta; order Lepidoptera; family Tortricidae; genus Clepsis; species Clepsis dumicolana. The sequence goes on from OY829506.1 coordinate 1,067,846, forward strand.
ATGACAGACAACGCACAGCCTAAGCCACTAGACCTACAGACTTGAAATTTGGCAAACATATACCTTGGGTATCCTAGCCTAGAGGTGCACTTAGAAGGGATTTTTCCCACGGGATAGGGTACTAGCCTATTTGAAATATTTCATGGGGGCAAAGCCCCGGGGCATAAGCTAGTTTGGTATAAAGTTACGTTCGTGAAACTTAGTGCACATACATTTCAAACAAAATAAATGAACACGTATTTGACGTATTTCAGCATTTTCAAAAATTTCCACCCTAAAGTGGGAAAAGGAGGGTTGGAAGTTTGTACGGATTCTTTTAAGTTACCATTATGGAATTCCTACGTTGAATAGACAGTTAGTAATTTATAAATTATAGCAGCCCGTCCCGGCTTCGCACGGGGTAGACAATTATAAAATGAAAAAAGTTGTTGTAGTGACATAACTACAACAGTTGGACATATGCTACCGCGGAGTTTTTTGTAGACATTATGATGTTCTTCAATATTGTTGTACGTTATTTTGTTCTATCGCTAATAGTTTCGGCAGCGCATTCGACGAAAGACATTCTAAGACTCATTTTTCTACACCTTCGGTTACATTGTTCAAATTTTACCAAGGATCCCTAATTTTTTCAAAATGAAATGTAGCCTATGTCAAATTGGAAGAATGTAGCATTCTATTGGTGAAAGAATTTTTTAAATCGGCCCAGTACTTTTTGAGCCTATTCATTACAAACATACAAACATACAAAAATAGGTACAAATCTTTCCTCTTTATAATATTAGTGTAGACATGCCCTAGAACCATTCTTCCACAGCCCAGCTCAAACTTGGCCAACGTTTTAATATTCCCTATTTACACAGCGCCCGCTTTGATTCCGTAGAACTTTGTTTGTGTTTTTCTTTCGTAATTATCATGAATGTTTAATTTTCACTCATTGTTCTTGTTACTGATTCAGGATTATACGGAAACGATCTCAATGGAGTTAAGTACCTATCATTTTGTGTTTTTTCTCCAACTTTTTATTTATACTGTTTTCCGTTTCAATGTATTATTATGTATTGATTTAAACTTTCGCGATTTTCACACATTATCATGATACTCGGGACTTAATCGCGTAAAAAACAAGACCAAGTGCGGGTAGTTCGAGGAACCCGTGCAGCTAGGAGATGTTGGTACCCGCCTCTTCAGTCCCTTCGAGACCATGGACGCAACGCCGCGTCCGAAACGTCGAGGTATTTAAATTCAAATTTAAATATATGTTTTTTACGCGATTAAGTCCCAAGTATCATGATAATGTATTATTAAACTTGAAATAATCACTGAAACAAGAAAACAGAAAAATATGGCCAACCCACAACCCATTAAAGGAGAATAAATATGAAAAGACACTCTATCTGCGTTGTACCTACAATTATGTATGCAAATGGATTTAAATAATTTTGTAACAAAATGGTCTTGCTACAAATTCATGAAAAATAATTCTAGGTGAGTACCTATATAGGTAAAAAGCTACAGAAAAATATCAGCAACACAAATTTAGTCTAATTCCTTTTGATGCTCGCACTGTACAAGAAACACGTCGCAAGTCCACTCCCTCCAGAAAATACGATATCAAAGAAAACGGAAGCTTCGTCTCAAATGTCACATAATGAGTTTCACCTTTACACCGACGAAATACGTGCGTACAACGAGACCAAAGTAAGGAGACCCCTGTCGAAAAGCTCTTTCGAACGGGTCGGGGTCCTTCGTGGTTTGGGTGGGTGCTGCCCGCATACTGATCACGTGCCAGGCTATATATTATTCAGGGTGGAGAGACCGCAGGCAGAACGCACGCTTCCACAACATCAGTCACACGTCGACCCAACTCAGCTCTTTAAAAGATCCCCACATATTCGCGTATACGCAAATACCGAACACGGACTATGGAATTAGGCTGTGGCCATTTCGTGATGGACTGCCGGATTTAATAATCTACCGGCAATGGATTTAATGTTAAACGCCAGTTTGCTTAGAGACGTCGGATTGCGCTTTTCGAGGATAGGGTACCCTTGAAACGCTGCAACGTTCAAAGGTATAAGCACTTGCCTTGTCGTGTTGGTAAGACAAAGCTTTTCAATTAGTTTGTTACTTCTTTCTTTATTAGCTTATAGTGTCTGCGAGTTTGCAATACAACTTTTTCAATATAAGTCTTCCCAATTACAAGGAACTTCAAAAGAATAGTGCCAATAGAATCGAACTAGAAACATGCATACTTACAAATACTTAGTCCCAAACAAGGCAAAACTTGTACTATTGGTATTAGGTACTAGACAATTAACAATAATTAATGGTTAATAGAACTTACCTAAGTGACTATCAACCACAATTATACGAGATGTTACATCCGAAGAGATTTAATTCACCATGTAGTCCGTTTTTTGACGTATCGCATCACCACACTGTTCAGATCCGTATCCGGAATTAAAAAAAAAAATTAAGAGTAAAAGTAGTAGAACTGACACTCACCAGACTTCGGTCTACCGTCGCCGTTTTACCTCATTTGTTTTAGAGTAGCAGATCTCCCCTGCCAGTATTCTGCAACTTTCGGGAAGCTTATGCAACAGGGGAAGGGCGGGTTCTTAAATCTCTTCGGATGTAACATCTCGTATAATTGTGGTTGATAGTCACTTAGGTAAGTTCTATTAACCATTAATTATACTTCAATGTTACATCCTCGAGATTTAATTCACCATGTAGATGTTCAGCGTCTGTTGCAGAATAATGTACACAATAGTTATACAGTAATATTGATTTATTCTTAAATCTAACTAGGTTTTATTATCATAGTATTTAATGATAGTCTTAATCATTATTATGATTGCAAACAGCGTCTGCGAAACTTATGTCCTCTTCTGCATTTAGCAACGGTTGATTATAGAATTTAGCGAAACACAAAGAGTCGCCTGTCCAACCGGCTGTTCTTTTAATTACATCTATAGACACGCCACATCTATTTGCTGCGGAAGTAGACGCGTGGCATGTGCTATGTGCAGTAAACAAATTTACATTAATACCGCTTTCGCTCAAGGTGTTTTTGATCCAGCGGCTTATAGACTGGGAGCTAGCGTTGTGTTGCGGTTTTTTAATTGTTAATATTAGCTTATCGGTATTTGGTAAAGAACGAAATTGTTCAGTAATTTTTAAGTAAGAGGACAAAGTTTCTGCAGGACATATGCGTTCCCTGTCCTTAAAGAACGGAATGATCATTCGTGGATTATGCCTACTTGGGGCTGAGGTCTTAATTAGTTCATCAATAGTTATAATTATGCATGAATTATTTATACAAATATTATTTATACTGATCATAGACAGCGTTTGCACCCGCTGTGCAGTGGACAATGCTAGCAAGGTAACAAGTTTTTTAGTGATTTTTTCAATCGACAGATTTTCATTAGGAAATAGGTTTGAAAGGTATTCTAGCACTAGATTAGGATTCCATATATCTTTGTACTTCGGAAAATTAGGCTTAATTCTAAAAACTCCTTTAAAAAATCGACTAATACAATCATCATTGCACAGTTGTTTTCCCAGAATCAAAGAAAGCGCAGAACGGTATGAATTCAGTGTTCCATAGTTTGCACCATTTTCGAACATTTGTGTAAGAAACTTTAAGATTAGCGTTACAGAATTAACGTATACATGTGCATCATTATTTTTACAAAATTGAAACCAATTTTTAAGTGCTGTATTATACTGTTTTAAAGTGTTTTGAGATAGCGATTTAATCATAATATCAATTGTATTTTCTTCTATTCCATGATTTACATATGCTTGCTGGATAACACTGTACACACCAGGGTAAGGTTGGGCCATAATGGATGATATTCTCTGCAAGGAGATAACAAAAGGTTTTTATCTGGATTAAAATAAATAATTTCAGACACAATCATGCTTGTGAACAGAGGGTACCAGGGTTGGCACGGCCAATATGGAGCTATAAATATACCTGTGGCTTTGTCATTAATAATTTTTCTAAGGCATTTTAGAATAATTGCAAAAGGCGGGAACGCGTAAAAGTAAAATTGGTCCCATCGAAGCGTAAATGCATCAATGTCGAATGCTTCAGGATCACGTTTCCAGGAAATGTACTTATTGCATTTGTTATTTAGACGGGATGCAAACAAGTCTATTTGAGGCTGTCCAAACTTATTGACTATTTTCTGGAAACATTTTCCATTCAAATTCCATTCGGTATCGATGTTAGAATGCCGTGAGGCTTTATCGGCCTCAACATTTTCTTTGGATTTAATATATGAAGCGAATATGTACAGATTTCTAGTTTCACACCACTGCCATATCTCCCGAGCAATTTGGTTTAAATGAGGGAATTGCACACCTCCCATTCTATTAATATAAGCTATGGCAGTGGTGTTATCGATACGCAGTAGTATTTCTGTATTAGAAAGGTTATTGCAGAATGATTTTAAGCCAAAATAAGCAGCTAACAATTCAAGGTAATTGATGTGATTTTTAGACTCTGAGACAGACCAGTGACCCCTGGCCACTTCGTCGTTACAAACTGATCCCCAGCCGCTTAACGACGCGTCGGTAAAAATTTCGAATTCAAAATTACCCGCACGAATAGGATTAATGGTATTTTGAATATTTATAGCCCACCATTGGAAATCAGATTGTAAATGACGACTTATATTCATTGTTGTATCATAGTCTTCGCATTTTAAAAGAGCTAGATATTTTTCACGTTCAAATCTTTTGGTATACATCCAACCATATGCTACTGCGGGACACGCAGCTGTGAGCGTGCCTAAGAATTTTGCAAAGTCGCGAATGCGTGTTTGATTTTTCTTCGACACGGTAGTTACCATATGCGAAATTTTGTCTCTTTTTTCCCCCGGAAGTTCTAAAATCATTTCCGAAGTGTTAATAACCATGCCTAGGTATCTACAATGCTCAGATGGAGTTAGAATGCTTTTGTTATAATTGACAACAAAACCGAGTTTCTCTAAGACGTTGATCACCGAATGAACGGTATTAAGACACGATAAGTAGTTATTATTTATGCATAACAAGTCATCTAAATAAGCCACAATATTATGGCCTTGCTTTCTGAGTTCGGTAAGTACGGGCTTCAGTAATTTGGTAAAGACGAACGGGGCAGAACTCAGGCCAAAAGGTAAACAGTTAAATTCAAATAATTCATCGCCAAAACGAAATCGAAGGTATTTTTTATAGTCTAAATGTATTGGTACTAGAAAATATGCTTCCTTTAAATCTATGGAGGCCATGAACGCATTTTTAAATACTAATTTTGTAGCTGTTCTAATGTCCTCCATTTTAAAGTGTTGTCTGACAATGAATTTGTTGAGTTTCTTCAAGTTAAGAATAAATCTTTGACTACCGTCACTTTTTGGGATAAGAAATATAGGAGAAATAAACTGATCTGCGCAATCGACGCATTGAGATATCGCCCCTATATTTTGAAGATTAGAAATAACAGCCGCCATTTCTTTTTTAGAAGATGGCGGGTTAGACGGCTCTACTAGTTGATAAACCGGCATGTCAAAAGGTATCTTATAACCCGTTACATAGGATAATATCAAAGGATCCGTGGAAATGTTTTTCCATTCCGATAAAAAGTATTTAATTCTGCCAGCATGTGGTGGTACCTCTAACGACGGGTCCTCCTGTCGGTGCTCCTCGCAGCCGGGCGAAGCCGCGTGGTCGCCGCGCTCCTCCTCGGCGCCCCCGGCGGCGGCGGCGGCGCGTAGGGCGCGCGGGCCGGCGGCGGCGGCGCGCGGCTCGCCGGCTGCTGTCGAGGAGGCGCTCGCGGGTTTCCCTGCTGAGGCTGCTGCGAATTCTGTGTTTTCTTGAAAGCTGGTATAGCTTTCTTAATTTGTTGGCTTGATTTTTCTATAGATTTGGAAGTCTTGATGTTCTCACCTAACTCTTCCCCGAACAAGTATTGATCTCTTTTGACTCCCTTGATTATGTTAAAAAAGTTTTTGTCTAGTATAGGCACGATGAGCCGCCTTCTGTTGAGAGTTTCTTCATAATGTAAGTCTAGCAATATTTGACTCACCTCTGACAACTTTTTTATGACATCCAGTTTGTTCATATCAGATTGTATGAGATCTTTTGTAAGATTCACCACGCCGGCGATGCCGGCGCCCAGTTGATTTTGTGCCGTCTCTAGCCGCTTGTCACGGCTTTTTACTGGATCATTTAAGATGGAGGCGACTTCCAAATTGAGCTTCGGCGCTTTAGCTAATACAAAATTTTCCGGTATTAACATTTTTGCCATCAGCATCTCCTTCTGTTCTTTGGCGAGCCCGTCCAGTAATATTCTACCCCAGCGTTCAGAGATCTCTGCGGGGATTTTATCGCCTAAGGGCACGTCGACCTTCTTAGCTTCTCCTAACATACTCAGTATTTCCTCAGAAATCGTAGGAGCGGGAAGGTTATTAGATATACTGGATGTACTAGGCCCCGGATTATTTGACATAGCGGACGTACTTGGCACTGGTTCGGGAACTTTCATGACAACCGATCGTACCGCGGTGTTGTTGTCGTCCACTGCGACGCTCGATGTGGCCGGCTGGTCCATGTCCAAAAAGGCCTCTTCGACCGTCAGGTCATGTAACGACGGGGACGGCGTCACGGACCTTGCGCCACGGTCTGCGGGTTAGACCGGAAATGTTAAAATAACATTCAAAATTTCACTATCAGAATGACATCGCGTGCCACTACATTAAGATAGCGAAAATTAATGCAATCAGTTGTTGCAATTTGATTACTTTCAGGATGACATCGCGTGCCACCACGTTAAGAAAGTAAGGCGCTGGTCGTATTTTTTATTATGAAAACAGAATTGAAAACGGAACAATTAACCCGTCTGAGGGTAGGTACTTACCGTTTTCACTGTCGTAGTACTCGTCTGCACTCGAACTCTCATTTTTTGAGAAATAACGTTTTTCCAAACGACGTAGTTTACGAATAAACTCTTCACTAGTTTTTTCACGCTTCCTTTTACCCATTTTGGGATATTAACTTATGTTATGGAATATTCGCGTATTAAACCGATATAAATCAATTTTTGCACGAGCAGTCTGGATGATGCGACACACGAAAAACGAATGAGGTAAAACGGCGACGGTAGACCGAAGTCTGGTGAGTGTCAGTTCTACTACTTTTACTCTTAATTTTTTTTTTTAATTCCGGATACGGATCTGAACAGTGTGGTGATGCGATACGTCAAAAAACGGACTACATGGTGAATTAAATCTCGAGGATGTAACATTGAAGTATAATAACAATGTCACGGAACAATTGGCACTAAAATTTACCTAGTCCCAAACTAGAAACCTAAACTTATTACTACATATTGTAGATAAATACATGCATAAATATTATTAAACATCCGAGACTCGAGAGCAAACATTCGCATTCAACACACAACATCTGCCCCGACCGGGGATCGAACCCGGGACCGCAAGCTTCTTAGTCAGATTTTCTAACCACTACGCTATTCGGTCGTCAAGTGAAACAACTATACAATGATAATAATAGTAAACAAATACAAATAACAAGTAATTAGCAATGGAAATAATCGATTTATTGATTATTTTTGTTTTTATTACATACTTAGCACCCTAAGTACCACATCAATCGATCTATCATCGATCGTTATCGATCGATTGCGATTGATTAGTGTAGTAGCTCTGGCTATGCCCTTAGTGTAATCAAAAAGCACAAAATATGTCTCGATCGCGTTTGCGTTAAAGTGTCAAATAGTATGAGAATTGTTAAACGCGAACGCGATCGAGACGTATTTCTTGGCCTGGTCGGCGATTACATTAGACGCTTTGATCGACGGATATTATACTAATCGATCGATGTTGATCGATGGTATCGATCGACATCGATTGAATGGTGTGGTCTAGTGGGAACTATCGATCAACGTCGACTGTTCCATTCCACAATCGGTCGATTGGTGTGCTAACAGCCTTAGTTAATGATATTTGTAAATGAGCCCTAGAAATGTTTTTCTGCGTAGGTGCTTAAATATTATTCATATTATGTACATTTTATCTACGCTACCTATATAAGAAGCTTTTATCTACACACATATCGTAAGTCCTCTAGAATGCGTTCAGAAACCGTAGATAATGACCAGCATTTCAGCACATCGTCGCCTCCCCCGCCAACCACCTCCACCAGCAGGTCCTGCAGTAAAGTAATAGTCATTACAATTTTTCGAATTTGACGACCAACGTAATTTACAATCATAGTGAAATAAAACGGATCACTCACGTATATAAGTCGAGTTCAGTCCGACATGTATAAATGATAATGTGATATATATTTTTTTACAATAAAAAAAAACAGTTTACGAAACGTCCGCTCGGTATGTTTGTCTATGATTAAAAAAAACAGTCAAATTCGTGGCAGGTATGGGTATGATATATGCCTTCGGCTTCTGAACCCATCTTGGAGTACTTATAATATGTGTGTAGATAAAGTAATGTATGCAACTCCACATAATTAGGCCTTAAAACACTCGTGTGATCCTATTATGAATCTCAGCTTCGCCTCGTTTCATAAAAACACACTCGTGCTTTAAGGACCCTCATTATGTAGCAGTTGCACAAACTAATATTTTATGTCCTTACCTTGACATTTATTTTACGTTACGGCCTTATTATCTATACATATAATAAAATCGTAGACCCGACGCGTCTGTACATTGAAGATATTTACAAAAAAAAAATTGGGTCCCGTGGAATAATTAATAGAACACAAAACTGATTTTTTTTTGTTTTTTTTGTCTGTTTGTCTGTTTATCTGTTTGTCCGTTTATATGTTTATCTGTTTGTCTGTTTGTATGTTTGTTTGTGGAGGCATCACGCAAAAACCACTGGACAGATTGGAATGAAATTTGACATGGTGATAGTTTACAACATGGGATAACATATAGGATACTTTTCATCCCGTTTCATTTCATGATTTTTACCTAAATTATTGTTTAAATTTACTTAAGTACATATTTTTTCATAATTGAAACTGACCACAGACATCACAGCTGATTCAGCTGTCATGGCTGTCACACCATTGTTTTTTTTTCATTAGGCTAAGCTCACATTATCAGCACACTACTTTACTAACTTTTCAAAAAGTAAAATAGACCACGGAAACATTGAGTGACATGTCTCATTCAGCCAAATCGGTGGCTGTATGCAGGCGTTCTATTCGAAATTTAATATTTTTATCAATGTCTTAAATAGCTTGGTAGTATTAAAAAGAAAAAATATATTTTTTTAATAAAAAAAAAAGGCGGGAATACGTAAATACTGTAAATAACAATAACGCACTAAGTTTCGATTTATTTAAAGTGATGTACCTAAATGATATTAATTTAATAGCTTTTAGTAACAAAATAGTGATCATTTGTTGTACGTATTCCACCATGATGAAAATAAGAGGAGAACTAACTGTTAACTAAAGCAAACTTAGTACAAATTTCAATGGAAAATTTTTAGTCGTTGTGAAACTATTATAAAATAGGGGTAAGGAAATTAATGAATTTAGTTAGTTATTGAGTATTTAATTAAGTAAAATATATTAATAATGACTCGGATGTAATATGTTGCAATAAATAGCAATTGCTGGACTCTTACTTTGATTGTTTTAGGTACTTTGATTGAAAAATTCTTTTCTTGTGATTTTACGAATGTAACCATTTGAGTATAGAAAATGAACCGGACTTTTTGAGAATTGTGGTAGGCAAATCGTATTTCAAGTTTTTCAACAGAGTATGGAATATCGAGAAAGTTTATTCTTTCAGATTTGGAAGATGGTTAAATAGTCTCACTAGAAAGAAAACTGGTCCTACGTACATTTAATACAATATTAAACACAATAATTATATAGGAATTATGATCCCTTAACAATAAAGGAAGTTTACTTCTGGTCCTAGAGACTTGAAATTTGGCATAAATGTACCTAGAGTATCATAAAGTGACTCTATCTCCGTAACTATAATTATCAGATATTTCAAATTTGGCATGCAGTAGGTAACAATGATAGCTAAAAACAGTTTTCATGATTTTCCGTAATTTCCACGGGATTTTTCGAAATTCCCACGGGATAGAGAATAAATGGGATTTATATTTTCGAATCGAAGTGACTCTATCTCCGTAACTATAATTATCAGATATTTCAAATTTGGCATGCAAGTAGGTAACAATGATAGCTAAAAACTGTTTTTATGATTTTCCGTAATTTCCACGGGATAAAGACCTATTAGAATAGTATTATTTTCATAATAACTGACTAGCGGATATAGAGACTTGAAAGTTTACAGATATATTTCTTAAGGATCTTAGAGGTGTACTTAGACATGATTTTTCGAAATTCCCACGGGATAGGGAAATACTTAAACTTTGTTTCTTTCTTTTTTTGTAGGGGGTAATATCTGAAACTTATGCATTTTCCCGAGGAAAAATAGGTAACCAATATCAGTCATGAACTGGTAGCTTTCTATTAGTGAAAGTTTTTTTATTAAGTCGATCTAAAGAGTTAAAATGCAAAATTCAAGGCGGGATAGAAATAAATTAATTCAATTTCGGGACTGATTAAAAAAAAACACTAATAGGAAGCTAAAACACTGTTTCTGATTGACATTTTGATTGATTTTTTAAAATACGTAGGTCTATCCCGCGGGAACTTTAATACTTACACTTTTTCGAGATAAAGTAGCCTAATGGTAATCAGAAACAGTGTAGCTTTCTGTTAGTGAAAGATTTTTTAATGGGTCTAAATGTATAATTTACTTATTTCTATCCTCCGGGAATTTTCGCAATAATAGGTAGTCACGACAGACAAGAACTGTATGTAGAATGTTAATGGTGTAAGTATAGTAGTTTTCAACATTTAATTAAGTATGTAGGTAGTTCCATTGGGTTCACAGACAAAAAAACAGCAACATCAACATCTTCCGTTAAAAACCAGTATTTGTATTAGGTACTTGCGTTATTGTCTACGCGTACGAAGACCCGGGCAAAAGCTAGTATTGAACATTAGGGTTCCGAACCCAAATAGTAATTTCATTGGGCAGTCGAGCAATAACCTGACCAGCTTAAAATTAAAAAAAAAATACATACAGTGGAACGTAGAACCTCCTACTTTTTTGAAGTCGTTTAAAAACAGAAAATTCAACTGCATATCACTCCCACAACTAAAGCTAATCCAACGACACCTCATGCGTTGAAATCCGTCAAACGGTTTAGGCTGTAGAGCGTGCCAAAGAATTAGACATACATACATACGCTCGAAGAACATAACCCTCCTTTGGCAGTCGGGTACCCTTGTGGCGTGACTTGATCTGTCTGTCTATCAGTCAACACATCTTGTTATCTCAGGAATGCTATCAACATGAAAGGTTTAGAGATAAAGTTTTACCCGAGTATTTTGCAAATAGATAGAAAATAATTTAAAATATGTTTTTTTATTGTAAGGGTCTTAAAGTGTCAAAGTACCTTGAAATCACTTAGAGGGCACTGTTTACATATTCTAAAACACTGTTTTCTTTTTTAAACCTCGTAGTTTATAGAATAATATCGTCATCCTCCTTCTTATTAGTTGATAATAGCTGGGAACCCTCGGTGCGCTAGTTCAACTCCCGCTTGGCAAATTTCTTTCAAGATATTATTTCAAAAATACTTAATATAACGAAGCGAGGTGCCTGATGAATTATGCCTACACATACAAACATAATAGAGTTGTTTTATTACCAAGAAATATTTTGGTTACTGAATTTGAATTTATGTTGTCAAGATGTTGATTTTCATTAAAAAAGGTTACAAAATAACAGTTTTAATAAAAATATCATAATAATAATTTATTACTGCGTTCAGAGGCCCGAGTACGAATATTCGAAACCTGCGTCACATAAAATCGAATAGTTAACGTTATCGAGTTTGTGTGACGTTTAGGACAGCGTCCGCCCGTGAGCGTATTTGAAACTAAAATTAAGTATGAGGTTTCTCGATCTCAATACGATAACCGTAACATTACGCAGGATTCGAAAAGTCGTGCTCGGCCCTCTGCATTAACGTCTGTGCCTACTTATACCTATGTAGATAATAAATCTGTAAGTTGCTTAACGCCAATTATCTTGAAGATGAAAATACCGACTTTATGACGGAACGGTAATTGTAGCATGTAAATGATAGGAATAGTCAGGTCAGGAATGATGTAGTGTCTGCACATTTCACAATTTTCGACGAACATTTCCTAAAATGACTTTGAATTCTCGAATACTGAGCCTTTTAAGTGTTCCCCTTCCTTCCGCCATTGGTCCATGTCGAGCCATTCTTACCCCAACACATAAATAAACAAAAAATACAATCAGTTTACTCTTGACCCTTGTCTATTACGGGATCCCACTTAATTTCCCGGGCCCCATAAAATCACAACTTACTCAACAAATAACATCTATACGCCGCAGCTCGAAGATGAACCTTCGCCCTACCCCGATAAGGTGTACAGAACGCACTGCATGCGTATGGCGGATTAATTGGTTCTAGAGATGCCACGAATACTCGGCTACTATTTGGTATTCAGCTGCTATTCGGTATTCGGCCCATTGAGCACTTGTCTTCATAGTTAGGTACATAAAAAAGTTTTACTACGGTCACAAGAGGCATATTCCATCTTAGCTCTCTAGGTTGGCAACTAATCTACAAACCACCCGGGGTTGCGGGTGTCTATGGGCAGTAGTGATCACTCACCATCAGGTGACCCACTTGCTCATTTGCCTTCCTTGTCGAATAAAGAAAAACCATGACAGCAAATTTGACGCAACATTGTTACCTTAGAAAATAACACCCCAGCTCACATCAGGTGTGTTAAAAATGTGAGAAAAAGTGAGAAATGGCGGGTAGTTGGCGACGCAAACATTTCGGTGTCGATCTTTTAGTGTTTATTTAATTATTTCGGTTACAAAAAGTCCTAAATTGTTCAGTATCGCGAAGTGTGGGCTAAGATTAGTTTCGACTATTGTTAGCACAGCGAAAGACGGTCTAGATCCGGTGTTGTGAAATGAAAATCTAAAGTGTGACTCTAGGTACTAAAGGTGCCCGATGACATTGCGGTTTTGGATAACAGTGCTCGTATTTTCGTATACGTTCGTAATATACGAACTTAGTGCCACCACAGGAGGAGATCTTACATGGAACTAACAATTAATATATTTTTTTCTGGTTTGGGTTTTTATTGTTAGAGGCGCCATCTAGTTCTTTGTCTGCGTGGTGTTTCTCGAAGTTGATCTCAAACTTTCGGTGTTGTAACCGCCATCTGGGGTCAAGTGCAGGCAATAGCGGACTGTCAATCAATCAAGCGGTATGACGCAGTGTGGTGGTTGCGGCAAGTTCCTACCCGCCACGGGCGGAGCGGTGTGCACGAAATGTAAACAAACATTCCACAAGCAGTGCGTTACGTTGAGTGCGTCAGTAACCGTGCCAAGTGACTGGTTATGCCCATGTTGTGTCGTAAAAATGCCTCGCGGTGACAACACCAATACTCCTGTGAAGGGTACGACTGGTGGACCGTTATTATCAAATGATGATTCACATTTAACAACTCGGTCACCTAGTCCAGAGACGAGCCAACGGATCTCTATCGCGCCGACACATGGCGAGGACAAAATTTCCGAACTAATGGCCGAGATGAAGCTCATGCGCGCGGATCTTCAAACGGTTATGAAGGAGGTATGCGGATTCCGGGAAGATATGTGCAACATAAGGGAAGAGATAAGGAGCTGCAAAACATCAGTGGCCTCTTTCATGGATAGAATTAGCAGTGTTGAAGCAGGACTGGGAGAGTTTGAGAGCTCGAAGACACATATTGCTGAGTTGGAATCGACAATTGATACATTAACGAGTGAATTAAACGACAGACAGCAGGAAATGTTGGTGAATGATGTGGAAATTGTCGGTATACCGGAGAAGGACGGCGAGAGCTTGGAACATGTGGTGGGAATTCTGGCCCTCAAGCTGGGGGCGGCGCTGGACGAATCGGAGATCGTGGGGGTGTACCGCGCCGGTCCGCGCCGCGCGGTGGTGAGCGGAGGCCCCCCCGCGCGCCCGCGTCCTATCGCGGTGCGCCTTAGCCGAGCCGCCGTCAAGCAGCGTCTGATGAAGGCAGCAAGGGTGCGACGCAACATAAAGTCCACGGATCTGTCGCTCCCCGGCGAGCCCCTACCTATATATGTAAACGATAGGCTCACTAGGGCAAACAGGAAGCTTCTGGGCAGGGCAAGAGAAGTGGCGCGCGAACGGGACTGGAAGTATGTCTGGCCATGGTACGGCAAAATCTTTGCCCGGAAGTTCGACAAGGAGACCGCGCATCACCTGCGGAACGAACAGGATATATCCAGAGTTTTTGGTGTGGCTCCGCGCGATGACATTCAGCCGTGATAATGATGATAATACTACATTTATTTACTGTTGTTATTGTTATTATATAAGAAACCTGTTCGGCAAGTATTGCGTTTGTGATTGCTGTAGATTTTATTTATCTTTAGTGTCGATATGTCTGATAGTAGAAGTACCAATAATTAAGATTTTACTTTCTGGATGTTTTGAGTATAACACTGAACACCGTTTACTGTTTTTTATTAATTTCTTCTTGAGCAACCATAACCAGGAAGGAACTTAGACATAAGGAAACTTGTTTGATTCTGGGACTACTTAATGTTAGGTCTCTAAACACGGGCAAAGATGAATTATTGTGTTCCATTGATCGATTTAAACCAGATATCTTGGCACTGAATGAAACCTGGTTAAGGGACGGCGCGGAGATATGTGCGCCGACTGTGCCGGGTTACCAACTAAAACATTCACCGCGCCCGAGCGGCGCGAGAGGCGGCGGAGTCGGTTTTTATGTGCGCCGCGGGATGCGGGCGCGCGTACGCCCGCACCCGGCCTCGCCGCTCGAGCAAATGTGGCTAGAAGTGACGCTGCCGGGAGGGGTGAAGGTGGCCGTCGGTACGGTCTATCGATCGGAGTCGGGAATGTCTGTGTGTAATGCCATTGATACATTGAGCGAATCGATAAATGCCTTTGAATATTGTTCTCATATTTTTGTGCTCACTGATTTCAATGTTGACCTTTTAAAGCCAGACCGCAAACCAGCTGTTGATCTTACCTCTTTCATCTCCCAGCGCAACATGGAACAACTTGTAAGGGAACCGACCCGAGTGACAGATCAGTCAGCTACCCTACTAGACCTTATTATTACAAATTCACCGACATTAAGCAAAGGTGTTGGCGTTCACCACAATCCGTTACTAAGTGACCATGCGTTCGTTACTGTGGAAATATCTGTAAAGAAACGTAAAGCACCACCTCGGTATAATAGTTTCCGCAATCTTAATAAAATAAATGAGACCGAGTTCGCTCGAGATCTAAACCGTATGCCGTGGTCAGATATCGAAGAATGTGGCGATGTGAATGTCATGGTAAATAAATTCAATGAATTATTTAATCAATTATTTAATAAACATGCACCTTTACGTCGTGTACGTGTCCGAGAAAAGCCACGACCATGGCTTACGGACACTATCAAATTAATGATGTCGTTGCGTGACCGTGCACTGACTAGAGCACGTTCCACCAAATTAGATAAACACTATGATTACTATAAAAGTCTAAGGAACCTGGTTAATAGCTCAATCAAAAGGGAAAAAACAGCTTTTTTTGCCTTTTACGTTAATAAAAATGTAAGAAATCCGTACAAAATGTGGGGCCATTTAAGACGTTCGTCTGCATTAGAACCGACAAATTTATCCGAAATACCGCATCACCTAAATAACCCAGATGCTATCAACGACTTTTTTCTTGATATACCTGGCCAGGGTCATTGCGATGTTAATGCTTTGAGTTATTTCATTAATAATAAATTTGGTAATGGAAATTTAGAGTTGCATTTATGTACCGAGGAAGGTGTTTCAAAAATTATTGACAGCATAGTTACAAATGCATCCGGACATGACCTTTTAACTATAGAGATGATACGTAAAACAATGCCCAATACACTGCCTGCTATTACCGCCATTATTAATAAGTCACTGACCACTCGCACATTTCCCGATGACTGGAAAATAGCCCGAGTAAAGCCATTACCGAAAGGTTCTGGAGTTGAGCATTATAAAGGTTTGCGCCCTATCAGTATACTTCCGGTCATGTCGAAAATTGTGGAGCGAGTGGTTTGCAGGCAACTCACATGTTATCTGGAGCGCGAAAATGTACTGCCTGATGTTCAATCGGGATTTCGAGCAGGGTATAGTACTGCTACAGCTCTGGCCCATGTTACGGATGACATCATCACTGCGTCCGACACCAGTAAGGGTAGCATAATGGTATTGCTAGATTTCTCTAGGGCATTCGACTGTATAAGTATACAACTGCTTCTACAGAAGATGTCATACTACGGCATTAGCGCATCGGCAAGAGACTGGTTTGCATCATACCTCACAAACCGGAAGCAATTTGTTGCCGTGGATGGTGCCCAGGGTACAGAGGTGCACTCGCAGACTAAGCTGATCAGTAGAGGCACTCCCCAGGGTTCGATCCTAAGTCCCATGCTTTTCACCCTTTACACCGCCGATTTAAGTAACAAGTTAAAATACTGTAAGATACACTTGTATGCAGATGATACACAGGTTTATCTCTCATTTCGTCCCAGGGATACGGACGACGCTGTGAGAATGATAAATGAGGACCTTGGCATTATATCACAGTGGGCCAGCAGTAACAGTCTTGTACTTAATCCCGCGAAGTCCAAGTACGTTATTCTTGGGACGAGGCATCAGTGTAAAAAAATATCGGATCGCAACCCAAAAATTATGATCAATGACAGTGCCATTCAACAGTCCTCTACTGCCAAGAACCTAGGCCTTGTGATGGATGGTGAGCTCCGATATGCTGAGCATATTGGCGGTAAAATTAGAAATGCTTTCTACCGCCTCAAGGTCCTTTACGGGATCAGAGAATTCCTTTCCGAGGAAGTAAGAGTGACACTAGTCGAACCTTGGTTTTGTCACATTTTAATTATTGCGATGCGGTATACGGACCCAGAATATTTGCTAAAACTGCACATGCCATACAGCGAGTTCAGAATGCGTGCGTTAGATTTTGTTACACTATTCCTAAAAGAGCCCACATAACGCCGTATCTAAATAAATGTAAAACTCTAAAAATGGCAGGTCGCAGGCAACTTCATCTGGCCACTTTTGTTTCTAGAATTGTGCACAACAAACGGCCTAAGTACCTGTTTGACAAGATACTCTGGGTTCGGAACATACACGATCGGAACACTCGAGGACGGGCGTCGAACAAAGCCGTGATACCCAAGCATCATACAAAGGGATGCAGAGGTGGATTCAAATTTGCAGCATCCAAGATATGGAACGACCTGCCACCCCCCCTTCGTATAAGTATGTCCCAACCAACTTTTAAACACAAGCTTAGAGCAGTTCTCTTCGCAGCACAAATTGACAACAGCTGCAACTATAACTAGCTGTGTTCAGTGTTATTCTCAAACGCCAAACGTTAAAGCGTTAAAGTGTTTTCATGAACCTATTTTGTTCTTTTAGTTATAATGTTCATTTTATTTAGGTTTCGTGTTCTTTCTCTTCTGTCCGTCAACCAACCCGCTGCATACGCTTTTCTAGCACGAGTCAACAGGGGCGGTCTGAAAACCAGCGCTGGCAGCTTCCACGCAAGCGCAGCATTAGCTGAGCCTGTCCCTTTTGCCGCAGTATGGAAAGGCTATGTTTTTAGATATAGAATACTCGCTATGTTTTTAATTTTAAATGTTGTCTGTATTTAGTTGTATCTTTATTGTTATTGTTGGCAAATAAATCTTATCTTATCTAATCTTATCTTATCTTATCTTAATTCTGTAAGGTTTATTGACGGCTGTTATCCAAGTGTCAAATTTTCGATACCTACTAAATGACGGTTAATTTGCCGTGAATAACACCCTTGGTAAAACTGGTGATCGAATGAAATAAAAGCCAAAAGATCAGAAACCTAACAAGTAACGAATTTTGAATTTGGAATTTCCTAATTGGCCGAATATTCGGTATTCGGCAAAATCACTATTCGTGGCATCTCTAATTGCTTCGCACAATGCTGATTACTGGAGCTAGGGCTGGCGAGTTATTACACACGTAATGCGGCCGCTGCTCTAATGGCAGTAATAACGAACGAGAATCCAATAACTGGTGGCAACCCTGTTCGCTGATTGGCGTGTGGTTCGAGTAAAGAACAGAAGCGAAAAGGACAGATTCTTTAGTTTGTAGGTGATCTGAAGCAGTGCGGAGTTGTCCGGACGGAGAAAGATACGATGAGAAGAGTATAACATTACTTAACGCATTGAACTTCTTCAGGTGCCCCAATCGCACATGTGCGTCCAAACCCCTGCAAATGTATGACAGTGGCACTGGGCGAAAGTCACCAAAACGCATATACGCGTTGCTGGCAGTGAATGTGATAAAAGAACTCCTTGGCAGCCTTATCACACTGGCAATGTGTGACACAGAATAACCTAACCAACTTAGAAAAGTTAAAAAACCCCCGACATTGTCATTTCAAAGTTGAATATTTCAGAAACGGGTTAACCGATTTTAATAAAACTTAGCTAAGAACCATTTCGATTAAACTAGCTTTCAATTAAAAAAAACCACATCGAAATCGGTCTATCCATTCGAGAGCTATGATGCCACAGACAGATACACAGATACACAGACACACAGACACACAGATACACAGATACACATGTCAAACTTATAACACCCCTCTTTTTCGTCAGGGGTTAAAAAGGCTGGTGAATGCAAAAAAACCCGACTGAAAAAACAATTGACTAATTTGTCGCACTCGCAAGATTAACACGAATCGTTCGACGTAAGAATCATCAAAATCGGCCAACGCGTTCAGTCTCTAGAGTGCCACAAAGGAACAAACATACATACATAAACACATTATCCTCCTTTTCGTTTCGCAGTCGGGTAAAAACCGTGCCTCGTCCTCTTAAAAAGTGTTTTTGTTATTTAACTATGAAGCTAACTATATTGTAGGTACAATGATAATTAATTTAAAAATAAATCTAATTTTACGTATGAGTAACCCTTTTTACGTGCCAAGTGTGATCAAAGCGGTATTCTCTCGTGCCTTGCACCACAAAACCTGGCGGTTACTCATTCATTGTCAGCAGAGACTTATGTACTTAGCGGCTCACGAGCTATTAGATTCGATCACAGAACTGTTATGTATTACCGATATAGTTCTGTGGATCCCACCACAATGCAAAACGGAAGTACGCAATACAATCATGTACAGTCGAGGAAATTAATTAATGATCTCAATTGAAAAATGTTTTTGTATTTTTTCCCAATTTTTATTTTTTATTTTTACGGTTTTCCCGTGAATGTCAATTATATATTTAATAAACTCACCGCAAACATGAATACACAGAAAAAACCGGAAAAATATCAACCCCGGGTATCGAACGGATCGGGGATCGGGGTTCGATTCCCGGGGTTGGTATTTTTCTGTTTTTTTCTGTGTATTCATGTTTCGGTGAGTTTATTAAATATATGATTAATTCCTGACCCACCATGGAACCTTTTCATAGTGAACGTCACAGAGCATCGCATTGCTTGACAAAACAATCGTTATGACGTTTACAATGAAGACTAATCCGTAGTCCTTCCTCTAGGACCACACACCACGCCGGACACTGCCAGAAACTGGACGAGTTTACGTCTCGCCACCGTGTTAGTCCGAAACATGTTGCGCTATACTCGACTGACTTACGTGAGTGATCCGTTTATTTCACTATGATTGAATCTCACGGTAGTTTCATGATGTAGGATATTCTCCTATTTCCACCCTCGTGCTCAAACCCAGTAGTTGCGGGACAATAGTTTATCGCTTAATACAGATACAGAGTTCACTAGTAACCCTATTTCAGGCACACGTGTTACAAAGATTTTCTGTAAAACATTTACATCATTTATTATCCTGTACCGCAATTTTTGAAATAAATTATCTTATCTTATCTTAATCGGTGTTCCGTTTGGGCGCTCATAAACGGTTACGGGTTGTATTTGCGGTGACTCGCTGCCAATACCTATAAAGATAATTTTCACGCGGTATTTGAATGGAAACAAAAACGGGTGAACCGATTTTAATGAAACTTAGCTAAGAACCATCTCGATTAAATTAGCTTTCGATTGAAAAACTTTGGTTTGGGAGTTACGATGCCACAGACAGATACACAGATCAAACCTATAACACCCCTCTCTTTAACTCCTGACGCAAAAAGAGGGGTGTTATAAGTTTGACCGCTATGTGTGTCTATGTGTTTGTGTGTCTGTGATTTGAATGCGGCTTTTTTTTTTCATTTGAAAGCAGTTTTTTCAGCGATGTTTCTTAGACGACATGTGTTTTCAAAATCGGTTCATCCGTTTTTGAGATATCACATTTTGAAATGAAAATTTCGGGGGGTGGGTTTTGTCAAGTACCAATCAAAAACGTGAGAGCCCGTTGATATCTTGGAAATTGGCGTGTAAGAAGTGACAAAAAAACCCAAAAAAAAAACAATTAAAAAAATCTGAGCCTGGTCCCTTAATTAGGAACTATGTTAACTTTAGCACAGTCGAGTGTCGTCTTTTTACACGGCTGCCTAAAGAAAAAAGAGTGTACTGTTTTTGTATTTTGTAGGTCCTCCGTAGCTACAGCACTCGACTGCGCAAAAGTTAACATAATTAAAAGACCAGTCCCGGAAATTTTATTTTTCACTTTTCACGGTTTTCTTATGTCAGGCGTTTTTGTTAACTCGTCGTAAATTCGTTGAGCCAAATTGGTTTCAAATAACCAACGTAGTACAATTTCATTGGTATTTCGTTTACTTCAAAGCAAGCCTGGCAAGAGCTTCTCTTGTTTCGATTTAACTATTCCCTTGAGACCAAAGTTACTCGTAACTTCACGTCTAAAATTCTACAGTTAGTGTTATAAATAAATAGTTGTAATCTTCTAAGTAACCGTAAGCCCACGTAATTTGTAAGAGTAGGCAGATAAAATACAATTTCATAAGCACCTCCGTCCGGGAGGGCCACCATTTGTCTTTACTGCGCGGTGAGGGAGCGAAGCAGTAGGGGAGGTTTATATTATTAACCCCCTACGCAAAAAGAGGGGTTTTATAAGTTTGTCCGTTATGTGTGTGTGTCTGTGTCGGTAGCTCGGGTGCACCGATTTGTATTTTTTATTTTTAGGGCTCCGTACCTCAAAAGGAAAAAACGGAACCCCTATAGGATCCTATAAGGGCTCCGTTGTTTCCGTCGTTTCCGTTGAACTTTGTTGTCCGTCTGTCTGTCTTTCTGTCAAGACACTTTCTCTGGAACGCGTAGAGGTATCATGCTGAAATTAATATCAAACACTCAAGCCTGCAGTCCCTTGAAGCTGTGAAAAAAATCAAGCTTCTTAGTTAAATATAGGTTATTGAATCAGACGTTACTTTGCTGAGGTCCATATTTGTGAACTAAAAACAATTACTTTGCTCACCCGCAACCACACGTGAAAATCAGTTATGTCTGTGCGATAAATGTACGTTTACATGCAACACCCGCCTCCACTGCCACACGAATCAACACAGTCATGCCACACAGACCCAACTATCACCACCACCACTACACTAAGCGCTGACGCATTTCGGAACTCTCTACGAGACCATTATAGCGGAAAAGCGGGAAAATCTTTGTATGTAACCCTCGGTGCGCGAGTCTGTATATAAAAAAATTATAAATCATTTTCGGTTATTCAAATAATATCTTAACTTATTTGCTTTAACTCTTGTGGTTCCTAAACCTTCCCTTCTGCGCGCTTCGCACTGCGCACCTCTCGGGCGCTCGCAGCCCTATCGAATCTAATATTTATAGAGCAGTTCTTATTGTCGCTTCTATACGAATTTCTTTATTTATTTCCCTCTCGCATTTCAGATAAAAAGAACGAATGTAAAAATACGAATATTACGAGTACCATTTATTAGGGGTAACGTCCTGGAGTACTTTAGACGGATGGTGCTTAGGTAAGGTATCACAATTTGACTTGAGTGTGCTCTAGCGGGGCGAAGGAAGCCAAGAGCCTACTATACATTAAGAAAAAACCCCGATGTAAAAAAAACCTATAAAAAGTAGAAAAATAAAATTTCTGGGCCTGGTCCTTTAATAAGAACTATATTATTGTGCCGGATGCCGTAGCTACGGATGGCCTATAAATACAATAACCTAACCTAACCAACTTAGAAAAGTTGAAAAACCCTCTTTGAACTGAAAGGGCCAATCCATACTTCCATCCGTACTAATCCACACTAACAAAATATATTAGGCATTATTTTTTACTTTTTTTTGTCTGCTTTTTTTTCGTCGGGGGTTTTTTAAATTTTAATTTAAGTTTTTTATTTAATGTTTTTTTTATATTATAATTTACTACACAATATATATTTTATTCTTTGACTTAAACCAACAAACAATTCATGATATCAACGAGCTCCCGGATTACGAATTTCCGAACTTAGTCATACTGAAGACCTCAACGGACTCTCACATCTGGGATCTGAACTTGAGACATTTCAAAGTTCAATATTTCAAAACCGGGTCAACCGATTTTAATGAAATTTAGCTAAGAGCCATCTTGAATAAACGAGCTTTTGAATAAAAAAAAACGCATCGAAATCAGGCCATCCGTTTGAGAGCTATGATACCACAGACAGATACACAGGTAAAACTTATAACACGCCTTTTTTTCGTCGGGGGTTTAAAAGACATAGTTTCCGCGTGTGACGTCATTCTCTAAAAACAAAATACTTACCTTTTTGTTCAACAAATAACTGTCCAAACACCAACAAAAAAGTTGGAGCTGTTGATCGAGGTTTCTTCACTCAATAACACTCGTGGCGTCAAATTACCTACGTAAAATGTTACATGCTCGATTCCCATACAAATTGATGCACTATTTCTATCCCAGTATAGTTATGTAGTTCGTGTTCTATTCTTAACCACTAAAACTGCACCCAGGACTGGCACAGCTCTCCAAACAGCCGACAAGTTAATTTGAATACTCTCAACAATTCAGACACTAAAAGCATCCAGCGGGGCTCGTCGCTAGAATATTCTATCTGACGTAGTTGTACCTATCGGGAGGGGAGTCTGTCACTTAACTGCGATTAAGAGACAAGCCTGTCGAGACCTCGGGAATTATAGCAGCATTTTGCTGGCGTTAATACAGCATAGTCTTTTAATTTTAAGTCTTATACCTTGTTAAAATCTATATGTAGATCGACGTTATGCTTATTTATTTTTTACTTATTTTTTTACTGAAAGAGGGAGGCAGACAAGCAAACAGGTCACCTGATTCTAAGCGATCACCGCCACCCATTCTCATGGGTTCTCACCAGCAACCCCAAGAGAGACACTAGTCCGCTGCCGGCTTTTAAGGGAACAATACACTCTTTTCTTGAAGGTCCCAATGTCATAGTCGGTAGATTATGCCCTTGGGTTCACTCCAGAGATAACTTAACCAACTTAAATTAAATACGTACATACTTACCTGAAAACAATACTCTTTTTATTTGGGCAGCCGTGTAAAAACAGAAAACCCAACTGCAATTCTGGAAAACAATATACCCTATGTCACTCCCACAACTGAGACGAGTCCAACGACGCCTCATAATTATATACGTTGAAATCCGTCAAAACAGTTAAAGCTGTAGAGCGTGCCAAAGAATAGACATATATACGTACATACATGTTCCCTCGAAAAACATAACTCCTCTTGGGCAGTCGGGTAAAAAGATAACCTTCCTTCAGTAGTCCTGTAAAAAGACAAAAGCTATGTTAAGTAGTCGTTCTTCGGATTTTTTTCCTTGACTTGTGCCGTGAGATTTCATGATTTGCACTGCTGCTCAGCGGGCAGGATTAGCGAGTAATATTGTAGTTACCACCAGGAAATTATAATTATAATTATAGCTTTTTATTAGCTTAAAATAAAAAAGCCGTGATAGCCTAGTGATTTGACTTATTGGCCTCCCAAGCAGAGTGTCGTGGGTTCAAACCCCGGCTCGCACCTCTGGGTTTTGTTGTAAGTTATGTGCGGAATTACGTGTTGTAATTTATCAAGAGCTTTTCGGTGAAGGAAAACATCGTGAGGAAACCTGCACATACCTGCTAAGCTATCCAATGATGTGTGTTAAGTTCCCAATCCGCACTGGGCCCGCGTGGGAACTGTAGCCCAAGCCCTCTCATTCTGAGAGGAGGCCTGTGCCCAGCAGTGGGACGTGAAAAAGGCTGGAGATGATGATGAGCTTAAAAATGATCTCGCTAGGTCTACAACTCGCAGAGCCACAGAAATGTTAATAATAATTACACACACTGTATGACATTAAAACATGAGTTCTTAACCGGAAAGGGGTATGCAAGGAGCGTCGCGTATATTCATAGCTTGGATAGTTTCCAGTGCCCTAAGCACGACTTGTCGAATCCTGCGTCACGTAAAATCGAATAGTAAACTATAACGATTTTGTATGACGTTTGGAACAGCGCCCGCCCGTGAGCGTATTTGGAACCAAAATTTAGTATGAGATTTCTCGATCTCGATACGATAACCGTAACGTAACGCAGGATTCGACAAGTCGTGCTTAGGGCACAGGAGAGGGAATAGTGCAATGCACTGCTGCAGTTATTATTATAACATTAGTCGCAGGCACCTTGATTTCAATAGTTCAAAATTCAAAATTTTATTCAGCAAATAGGCAGTTGAATGCTCTTTTACACGTCATTTTTTTTTAGACCATGATTGCCAAGACGAATGCGCCGCTAGAAACTTGGCACAAAGTATTTTTATTTCTAAAAACAAGTTACATTAGCTCTTACAATACGTAACCACAGATAAATTACACAAAGAAACCTCACTCTATCATTAAAAAATAAAGAGAGAAAAATAACGTATTTTAGAAACAAGTGTAAAATAGTTATATGTTATACAAGGGTGCAAAGTTGTATTTTACCCGCGAGTGTTTCAACACACGAGAAGTAAAATACATTTGCACCCGTGTGTAACACAAAACTTTTCACCTCACTGCAGCGAGGAAAGCGCGACATTCAAAAAAAAAGCTCATAAAAATAAATCTTCATCACTGATGGAATCACATTTTTTTTACAATTCTGGAAGTTGTGTATTTTTACGTGACATTTCTGACGATACGTTTAAAAATTGCAACGACTCAACTTGTGCGTTCAGAATTAGGTATATTCAACATCATTATAAAAAAAACTAATGTTTCTTATAGAATTTTATTAAAAAAAGCTAAATTCGGTATTTTTTATTAAATTCTCAAACCATTATTCATTTATTTAATGATAATTAATATCGAACGAACCATTATTATGAGCGTTTTACGTTTTGTTATCTCTCAAAAGCTACTTAAACACGCTCCACTCCAAGGTCAAATTACTTCCCCACTAGTGGATAAAACGCGATTTTACCCGCTTGTATTAAGGGATAAAAGACGGCTTTCCGAGGTAGTGAGGGGAAAAATAATTATTAGAACAACAAAACCGGAACACTTGACTTTAATGGTTTAGTTGACACCCTGTCACCGTTGTTGCTATAGATTAACATTGAAGGTTCCGAAAGGCAGTGCATTACTTACATAATCAAAGTTAAATTGATGGAACTTTATGATTAGCGAGGTTACCAAAGATTACCGAATGCATGGTCGATATCATTAGAGCAGGAAAGGAATGGAGATGTTAACGCGCGATTTCCCCTCTGCCAAAACTCTAACATTAAGTCTGACCAAAATGATCAGGGTCTGTTGATTGTGTACGTGTTTTTGGCATTTGTGTGACAGTTTTGTTTTAGTGTGAGTTTGTAGGAACGTAACAAATTTTGACATGAGCGCAGACGAGTGCTGTACGTGTGTGTTCCTCGTCCCCCTCAAAAAGTGGCAGAAAAATTGTAAGTAGTGCATAGATAAGCCAAAGGCGCCTTCCGTCTGTCTGCTTTATGTCGATATCACATTCACCATCTCATTTTCGCATAACCTTGTACCGTTTATCAGAAAAGAAAGGTGAATGCCAACGTGATAAAGAGAAAGATAGACAATAGTGGACAAATTTTAAATACCACTTCGTTAGTCAACTATTTAAACCCCGATCCAAAAAGAGAAGTGTTATAAGTTTGACATGTGTATAGCTGTATCTGTGTGTGTGCTCCCCCCAAACTGATGGACCGAGTTTGATGCGGTTTCTTTAATCGAAAGTTAATTTAATCAAGATAATTAGAATTGATTCACGCGTTTTCGAGATATTGAATTTTGAGATGACAATACTAGACTAGGGACTCTTTTGGGGTTGCAGGTTCTCATGGATAACGGTGATCACTTACCATCAGGTCAATTTCATTGATTAAGTGCCCTAAGCACGACTTGTCGAATCCTGCGTCACGTAAAATCGAATAGTAAACTATAACGAGTTTGTATGACGTTTGGAACAGCGCCCGCCCGTGAGCGTATTTGGAACTAAAATTTAGTATGAGATTTCTCGATCTCGATACGATAACCGTAACGTAACACAGGATTCGACAAGTCGTGCTTAGGGCACAGGAAATAGCTCAATCTCTCGCCACCAATACGTAACTGTAGAAATTCATTAGTGATTAAGCTGCTCATAGATGTCGCTGAGGAGAGATCTTCCAAATAAAATGTTACACAATGCATTGAAAACTTGGTTAGGTTCAGCCAGTTTAGTATTTGTTAACTGGCGGAGCGTGGTACGGATTACCGAGGTTGCTCGATCAAGTCCAACTGCTTAACTGATTTTTCTTTGCATTGTCATTGTATGTCAGGATCGTAGCAAGTGGAAGTCCGTGGTCTCTGCCTACCCCTCCGGGAAATAAGGCGTAACTGTATGTATGTATGTCATTGTATTGAAATAAGGCGTGACTGTATGTAAGTATGTATGTCATTGTATTGAAATAAGGCGTGACTGTATGTATGTATGTCATTGTATTGTTGATTGTTAGGTTATTAATAGTGCTAACCTGAAAAAACGTTCAAAGCATTCCTTAGTTTCCTGGAAAGTCTGCGCAGAAATGCAAATGGGAAACGGACACAGAGTGCAACTTATTTTAAGGCTGCTTGTTATACATGCCCCCCCCCCTTCACACGCTTGAGAGCTGAAGTTTCTTACGGCGGCAGTAAATAATTGATGGGTCTCTTGACAGCCCGAACTAGGTCTCCCTGAATAGTATAGCACTGAAGTACATGTAAGGAGATGTGGAGACACGAACCTTAATGCCCGATAATTCGAGCTCAGGATACTTAGTACACCCATACACGCACAGGTCAAACTATAACACACAAAATTGTTATCGCATATGATGCATCATATCGTATGCATTGACTTACCAACACTATGGACTTTGGGTAGCGCTTGAAAACGTCCGAACCAAAGACGACTAATTTGCATTAACCTAACCAACTCAGAAAAGTTGAAAAACCCCCAGCATTGTCATTTCCAAGTTCAATATTTCAAAAACGGGTGAACCAATTTTAATGAAACTTAGCTAAGAACCGTCTCGATTAAACTAGCTTTTGAACAAAAAAACCGCATTGAAATCGGTCCATCCCCTTGCGAGCTACGATGCCACAGACAGATACACAGATACACAGACACACACATACACAGGTCAAATAAAACAGGTATAACACCCCTCTTTTTCGTCAGGGGTTAAAAAAGACCACTAATCGAGCGTCAGTCAGTCTTAGTTTGGTCGAACGACATCGCTGTGACATATGGCTGTCATCGAAAAATGCCGTGTTGTACTGGAACACATTTTTCGTAAATTTTGTACTGGATCCAAAGTGCATAGTGTTAGTAAGTCAATGCACGTATGTTCATGATTTACATGATCAAAGCTTTTTGGACATTGAATCGATATAACCGATTTTCTCGCCGACTGAAACCGAAA
Source organism: Clepsis dumicolana (assembly GCA_963691665.1). Taxonomy (NCBI): domain Eukaryota; kingdom Metazoa; phylum Arthropoda; class Insecta; order Lepidoptera; family Tortricidae; genus Clepsis; species Clepsis dumicolana. The sequence continues at coordinate 1,095,940 of OY829506.1, forward strand.
TTTCCTAAAATAGTCTAAAATCGGAAACTGATAGGCATCGTGACAGAATATTCTACGCCATCTCTATCGGGGGAAAAGAAATAACTGTTCTGGAAGCGGTAAGCTTTGATTAACTATTTTAAAGGAAATTTCTTAATTGATTAAATCATGTGTTACTTTACGGAGGTTCATATTGAACGAAGTAAAGACCCACGACCACACGTAAAAGGCAGCTCGTTTGTGACAAATGCATGTTTTCATGCATCACCTCCACTACCACACGAATCATCGCATGTCAGATAAACAAAAATACAAACACCATCACTCACTGTGTGATAACCACGTCGCTGTAGTCAGTAATAGAAGATTGTGCAACAAGTGCATTAAATTGGTTTTATAAGTTGTACACTCTGCTTTTCACTCCCATTACGAGGAAATAAACGACTATTGCATCACGCTCGCTGACCGTTCGAGAAATGCTGAGTCACAATGAGAGTCTAAAATCCACTAGGCCGACCGGATAGCCTAGTTGTTAGAGACCCTGACTATGAAGCTTGAGGGGGTCTGACCCGACCGGGGATCGAACCCGGGAGGGTTCGATCCCCGGTCGGGGTAGATGTTTGAATGATAAATACGAATGTTTGTTCTCGAGTCTTCGATGTTTAAATAATGTACATGAGTATGTATACATATGACTATACCTATGCTTATCAGTAGTGTAGTACCCATAGTACAGGCTAGTCCCATGATATTTATTTATTTATTATTTAGGATTACTAGTGTCAAGTGAACTCCATATGTCAATTTCCTCCAATCATAGACCCGTAGCTTTGTCTCTAATTGGTGGAGATTGACAGCTAGACCCCACTCGACACTGGGCGAATCCTAGCGGACTTTTGACTCGCAATACCCTCATTTACGCACTTGTGACGTAAGTTTCACACCTCTTGTCGACAAGGTAACTCGATGCATAAGAATAAATAATAACATAGTAGAACGGAAACTCCCGCTCCGAACGGGCTCAAGGTCACGATATCAGAGTACTCGTTAAACGACCTACTCAGCCAGGCTGTCACGGCCGGCTTCGCCGCGCGCGCGTTTGATTGTTTATAATTTTGGTCGTAATAGTTTTACGTGAGCCTGTGTATGTATTTTATTTTTGTTGGTAATTAATTCTTACTGAAATCTCCTTAAATGGCTTCATTTGGTATGGCACTTACAATAACTTCTTATTTAGAAGTGTCTACAATATGTAGGTACGTAACGATTTATAAATCTCATATTTTGTAAAACTAGAATAAAGTAATTATTTCAAAGTAAAGTAAAACTTATATCTTAGCGATATTATCTTTAGACGTAAGTAATATTGAACAGTAGGTAAGGAACCCTAGCAACACGCCTGGACGACAGAGGGGTGTAAAGACGTGAAGGGGGAAGTAGGTTTATAAATGGCGGCGTTTCGGACTCGGTCAAAAGAGATTCCGTTCTACTCTGTTATTATTTATTCTTATCCTCGATGCCACTTATATCCTCTTTTAATCAGTTCTATGGGTAATCCCGTGCACGGCATCAGCGGAGCGTGTGAGGCGATTAGTTCTATTAACGGCGTTCGAGGATTGGGGACAATTGTCGCCGCTCAATTATTCAATTTTCAGTATTAGGGGGTTGGTGGTAATCAGCGAATTTATGAGGCTTTCGAGGAAAGTTGTAGGGGGATGTAGAAAGACACCAGAGGATCGAGCTTGACTTCACGAATGCTGCGTAAAGTTACGGTTATCGTATCGAGATCGAGAAACCTCATACTAAATTTTAGTTCCAAATACGCTCACGGGCGGGTGCTGTTCCAAACGTCATACAAACTCGACAACGTTTACTATTCGATTTTACGCGACGCAGGTTTCGAAAAGTCGTGCTTGGCCCTCTGAGATGTTGCTAGGTAATGACGAGCGAGTAAGAGACACTTCTGCTAGGATTAAACTTGATTTATTAACCCCCGACGAAAAAGAGGGGTGTTATAAGTTTGACTTGTGTGTCTGTGTATCGGTTTGTGGCATCATAGCTTTCAAGCGGATGGGACGATTTCGATGTGATTTTTTTTAATCGAAAGCTAGTTTAATCGAGATGGTTCTTAGCCAAGTTTCAATAAAATCGGTATCCACGTTTTTGAGATATTAAACTTTGAAATTACAATGTCGGGGGTTTTTCAACTGTTCTAAGTTGTTATTATTAGTTCTGTAGTCGAGTCGTGGCTCTAAGTTTGAGAATAAGAAGTAGTTCTTGCGAAAGCTTAAAAAAGTTCTAAGTAATTTTAATCATTTACTTTTCACTAACGTGTAGCATTGATTGTTTAACGAGTTGACGACCGTTAAAAGAACTACACCAAAACACGTGCGTGTCAATAATAAATTTGATGAAATCAAATAAGCATCGAATTGGACCATTAATCGTCATTAAAAGCAAATAACCGTCTAATTTCAGGGCCGATGACAAATGAGTCAGTGCGGGATTCGGACAGAGCTCTAGAGGCAACGTCGAGTGGCTAAGCTAAATCAGACTTCATAGAAAAATAAACGGATCACTCACGCATCTAAGTAGAGTTTAGATCGAATGAAAGTAACTTGACTTTGACTAAAGGTACCGATTTTTACTTTCGCTATTTTCACACATTTTTAACTTAATCACTGAATATAATTAAGGACCGGCAGAGGACGTCCTAGGAGAACTTACGCCGACAATATCGGTGATATTCTCCGTAAAAGTCAGGTGCGTAGTACTCTGAACCGGCGAGCGTGTATGAAGAGATGCATGAATGTGGAGGAGGCTAAAGAGGTGTTTAAGGATCGTAGCAAGTGGCAAGCCATAGTTTCTGCCTACCCCCGTGGGAAAGAGGCGTGATTATATGTATGTATGTATGTATAATTAAGGGTATTAACGAGAGAGTGCTCGAAATCGCACAGCTGCCTAGCCTCTTTGCGTTGCTGAAGCAGAGACGCTTGCGGTGGTTGGGGAACGTGCATCGTATGCACTCGTCACGCTTGCCTCGGCAGGTCCTGCTTGGTGTCGTAGCAAATGCCAAGTGACGCATCGGGCGACCGTTGCTGCGTTTTAGGGATTGCGCCAAGCGGGACATGCACTCATTTAAAATCTCTGTCCATGACTGGGAGGGGCTCGCTGATGATAGAACCCAATGGCGCCAATCGGTGTTGGATGGTCGAAAAATCCATGACGAGGAGTGGTTTAGGACATTGTCGTATAAGCGAGCCAAAAGACACCAACGCGGCTCTGGTTCTCCGCGCGCCTCCCATCCTTCCTTTACCTGTCAAGTTTGCGGTCGAATCCGCCACTCCCGTATTGGCTTGCACAGCCATCAGAAACGATGCATTACCTCTAATTGACACTGCTTAATTTCAATTCAATTCAATTCAATATTTTTATTTCAGACCAAAGATCCAATTTGTTAGTAATACATTAACAACTTAAAAACTATGTTAGCAGCGTACAAAGAAATAAGAAATACATCATATTATAATACTTATTATCTAAAACAATACAATAAAATTCGTCACCAGGCATTTTTGGTAACGTGCATCCTGGTCCAGTGGTGCAATATCGGACACGACACATCCTCCGATATGGTGCACAGAAGGCCGTTTCTGCTACCCCTCATCCTACTCATGGCCGATGAAATTCGTTTGCGTATTACTGCTCCAAAACTATCTGTACGCGCCTCCGCAAACATGCCAGACGCACTGCAGAACGGAGGCAGCCGCAACAGCATTCTGAAGGTGTTATTATACTGGACCTTCAGAGCATTGAAGGACTTCTGCGTATACCGAACCCACAGGCTGCATGTGTAGAAAGTCTGGCAGAAGGCCTTAAAAAGAGTTACTTTGACTTCAATCGTACACCGTGCAAACCTGCGAGCCAACATATTGCATCTGACCGTCAACGCTCTGCGCTCCCTGTCTATTTCTAAGTCATCCGCGAGCGCATCGGTGACCCAGTGACCCAAATATTTAAATTTGTTTACCTGTTTGAGTGGAGCGCTTAAACAGTCTGATGATGATGATGATAATGATAATTAAGGACTGGAGATTTTAGGACTTAGACGTTCTACTATTAGGACCGTCCACGACTTAGACGTGGCACGATTTAGACGCTGTTAGATATGGACTTCTTACGATCTGGACGCAATTCGACACTGGACATTTTACGACTTTGACGTAACGCTCCGGAGGGAAAATTAATTATTTAAATGCCTCGCCGTTTCGGACGCGACGTTTCGTCCATGGTCTCGAAGGGACTGAAGAGGCGGGCATCAACATCTTCTAGCTGCACGGGTTTCTCTAACTACCCTGTTACACTAACTATTGACGTAGCATTATTTTATTACTACTTGACTTATAAAAGCGAGTGATCCGCTTATAGAATTTGCTTATTTCATTTACTATGATTGAGTGTCATGGTCATTTTGTGTTAAAAATTAGGCGTAATTTCGTGATCTTATTATCAAGACAAGTCTGTGTGATTGTGGAGAGTAAATACATGCGTAATAAAACTTTAATAATGAAGACGACGACACTGTTGCGGCGAGCACAGTTCCATGGTGCGAACAGATTAGCTGAGCCCAGGCACAGGTAAGGTAAACGATAAGGATAATAAAAAGTATAAAATTTAAAAAACCCCCGACAAAAAAAGCAGACAACGAAAAACGGCGACAAAAAAAATCCTAATTTATAGTAAAAAACGTATAGGAACTAAAAAAAAGCCGACAAAAAAATCCCAATTTATAGTAAAAAACGTATAGGAACAAAAAAAAATGCCGACAGAAAAATCCTAATTTATAGTAAAAAACGTATAGGAACAAAAAAAAAAGCCGACAAAAAATCCTAATTTATAGTAAAAAACGTATAGGAACAAAAAAAAAGCTGACAAAAAAATCCTAATTTATAGTAAAAAACGTATAGGAACAAAAAAAAACGCCTACAAAAAAATCCTAATTTATAGTAAAAAACGTATAGGAACAAAAAAAAAGCCGACAAAAAGAAAATTCAAAAAAGTAAAAAATAATGCCTCATATTATTATTTTGTTAGTATGGATGGACGTATGGATTAGCCCTTTCAGTTCAATATACCTAGCAAAATTTTTAGCTAAGCGTCGTCGGTGTCGGGGGACCGCTAAAGTCGACCACAGCTATTCTTTCTATAAAGCAACATACTTTAGTTTGCTGTTGATTTTAGCGATCCCCCGACACCGACGACGCTTAGATAAAAATTTTGGTAGGTATATTGAACTGAAAGGGCTAATCCATACTTCCATCCATACTAACAAAATATAATATTAGGCACTATTTTTTACTTTTTTCAGTTTTCTTATTGTCGGTTTTTTTTTGTACTTATACATTTTTTACTATAAATTAGGATGTTTTGTCGGCGTTTTTTGCTGTCTGCTTTTTATATCGGGGGTTTGTTAAATTTTAAATTTAAGTTTTTTGTTTCATGTTTTTTACATTCACTTCGCAATATATTTTATATTTTATTATTTAAATCAACAAAAAATCCAAGACATCAACGAGCTCCCGGATTATGAATTTCCGAACTTAGCCATACTGAAACCATCAACGGGCTCCCGGATTACGAATTTCCGAACTTAGCCATACTGAAGACATCAACGGGATCGAAACTTGAGACATTTAAAAGTTTAATATCTCAAAAACGGCGAAACGGACTTTTATGAAACATAGCTAAGAACCATCTCGATTAAACTAGCTTTCGATTAAAAAAAGCCGCTTCCAAATCCGTACATCCATTTACGAGCTACGATGCCATAGACAGATACACAGATACACAGATACACAAACACACAGATACACAGATACACAGGTCAAACTTATAACACCCCTCTTTTTCGTCGGGGGTTAAAAATGTTTATGGCATGCACTTTCTGTCTGTGATACCGTAACCCCTTAACGGATGGACTGATTTTGAGGCCGCTTTTATCAATCGAAAGCTAGTTTTATCGGGATGGTTCATAACTAAGTTTCATCAAAAGCGATTCAGCCGTTTATGAGATAATATTATAATTCAACTTTTTAATTAAAATGTCGGTTTTTCGAACTTTTCATAGTACTTAATTGGTAATAACCAATTACCAAAAAGCTGTAACTACAAAATTACTAGACCATTTTTGGACGACTTGTTAGTATCCGATTGAGCTGAAATTTGGCACACATAATCTAAATCCTTTGAGAATACAATAATCCGGTACTTAATGAAATCCTGGTGGTCCAGCCAGGACCGTTTCCTCGGGAGGGAACTCTTCAACGGTTAATGGCATCGACTTGAAATTTGGTATGGATATGCAATACAAGATCGAATGATATAAGTAAGCCGTGATAGTCTAGTGGTTTGACCTATGGCCTCTCAAGCAGAGTATCGTGGGTTCAAACCCCGGCTCGCACCCCTGAGTTTTTCGGAATTATGTGCGGAATTACATTTGTAACTTATCATGAGCTTTTCGGTGAAGGACAACATCGTGAGGAAACCTGCACACATCTACGAAGCAATTCAATGATGTGTGTGAAGTTCCCAATCCGCACTGGGCCCGCGTGGGAACTATAGCCCAAGCCCTCTCATTCTGAGAGGAGGCCTGTGCCCAGCAGTGGGACGTAAAAAGGCTAGTGAATGGATGCAATACAAGTGTACAGTCAACAAAAAGTACAATACTTAAAATACAAATTCAATTCATTTTTACCCGACTGCCGAAGGAGGGTAATGTTGTCTGTCTAATTCTTTGGCAGACTCGGTGGCCTAAACCGTATGACTGATTTCAACATAATGATGAGACAACATTAGATTCGTCTCAGTTGGGGAAGTGACACCTATACCTATAAAACAGTACCATGACTGACTGATTGACTGACTGACAGACAACGCACAGCCTAAACCACTGAACCTAGAGACTTGAAATTTGGCACACATATAGAGGTTGTCACAATACGCAAGCTATTGGACATTAAAAAGTTCCGCCATAATCCGCTAGATGGCGCTTTTCCGCACTTAGGCGAATAATATTAATTTAAGTAGAATTAAAATTGCATCGGTTGTAAATTAATTAATTAACAACCGCTACTTGCACTTAGCCAACATAAAACACATAAAAAACTACATTACACACTACACAGAAACAATACGTTGGTATTCAAAATGAGAAGCACGGACACGCCCATGGGCGTCGCCCAATTCAAAATCTTTTGGTTGTCCGTATCCGGTCCCACTCAACCATAAAACCGCTTGTACGGCTGGGAGACCCCACATTTCTCTACAACTCCTGAGTGGAACCAGCCAGCCCAGAACTTGGTAAGAATACTGATCGTTTCTGTACTTTATCATTGTGTTACACTACTCGTGTCATTTATTGTAATTTATTTAATTCTATAGGGTTTCCACTCTGTTACTCTGTCCGAAGCATTACTGTACCTTAATAGCGCTCCGGACAGTTAATTATAATTTAATCTTTCCCTATTTCACTGCTCTACGGTTATAGACGTAGCGCTTATTTTAAAACCTAACGTCTTCCTAGAACGGTTGGAATTTAAAGTTCCAACGGTCACTTTGTGTAAATCTGTTATCCACTCTCACTAGAAACCTGTAAAAGCTTACTCTCTGACTCTAGCTAAATTGTAAATCCGTATGACCCTCCGTATTGCCATGCACTGCCAATCTGGTTCCCACTCCCTCGGGAATGGTCGGACTGGAAAGCGGAATATGGCAGTGCGAGCATACCATGGACGTTTGGCTCACACCAGGTTATTTACAGGGCAACTACGCTACCCGTGGAAATCTCTCCACCCACTACTGGTTCCTAACGGACCCCTGCCGACCTCTCGCAGCCTACTCAGAGGCTAGCCGTTGGCACGCTACGGTTCCCTTCACACCATCTCAACACCACGTCATCACACGAGCCCCCTGGTCACTCCTGGTTGCTCTACGACGCCTGCGCTCTATTTCCGCCGTCGCCGGAGGATCCAGACACCCGAGGGAAGTGTAGGCCACATTAGCGTGTAATCGAACCCAGTATCTTCAAAAGTGTCTTCGAACTCAATCCCCTGAGATTCTCTATTCTAATTGTCAATTTAGCCTACCGATTTTGTTGAAATAAATGTATTAAACTTGTAATTTGTTTCCTTCACAAAACCCTAGGTAGGCTACCTTATAAGAGACTGTTTCCCCTCATGAAAACGGCCTGTGACAAGGTGCAATAAGAAGGGATTTTTCAAAATTCCCATGGGATAGGGAACTAGCCCATTTCGCAATATTTCACGGGGGCAAAGCCGCGGGGCGTAAGCTAGTAGGGTACTTACTATACTGTACTAACTTGTTTTTGCAGTCAGGCGTCTATTTAATTCACTAACTTTACAATTGTCAGTTTTCAATGACAATTCGGTGTCAACTGCTGACTTGAAGAGCTTTATTCATTGTTCATTGTATAGTCGTGTACATTATAGTAAAGATGTTACATTTTCGTAAGTCAGTCCATGACGCCCTGTGAGGGCACACAATAACACTTAATTAAAGCTAAATCTAGAATAATATGATGTCAAAATACGATAATATAAAAAGCGATTAATTACAATAAGTTTTTAGTCATTATTAAATTAAATTACTAAGTTGATACTTTCTATATCTAAAAGTTATTAAAATTTATAATTTAATTAATTATAATGTTGTAATATAATGCTTTTGTTTTAGCGCGCCTCATATTGTCAAAGAAATGAAGTTCAAATTGTCATATAAAACTGACAATTGTAAAGATTGTGAAATAGGAGCTAGGTGTTTGGTTTTCATTCCAGGCTTTGCTGGACGATAGCTCTAATCCTGCTGCTATGGTTAGCCTTGAGTATCCTGGTGGAGATGGTATTCCGGTTCCTGGACATGCCGACGCATCTCATCAAACTGGACACCAACAGCGCGAGGATACCGTTCCCCTCTGTCATGATCTGTCCAGAGGTCTCGTTTCCTCAGGAGAGGATTGATGGGATGCTGGAAAACGCGTAATTTGTTAATTTACTGCTTTAGTTTTTAGGCCGCGTCCTGACTTGTCGGTACGCTCGGTAAGTCCTGTACAGATTCTTTACTGAACGCCTGAATTCCAGTGAGTACTTCCTGATTCTCTGGATATGCGCGGGAGAGGGCGGTACTGCACACACACCGAGCAAAGCAGCGAGTGCTCATTGAAATATATGCGTTAACTTTTAACGTAAAACTACCGTGAGATTCAATCGTTGTGAAATAAACGGATCACTCACCTACGCCAGTCGAGTATAGCCTGACATGTTTCGGACTAATCCGTAGTCCTTCCTCTGGGAGCACAACGTAAACAAACGTAAACGGGTGTACCATTGGAAGGACCACGGATTAGTCCGAAGCATGTCGGGCTATACTCGACTGACATACGTGAGTGATCCGTTTATTTCACTCTGTAGTTCTGTACAGAACTTGCCGAACTTACCGATCGTACCGATAAAGCACAAAGTCAGGAAGCGGCCATAATTAACTACTTATCGTTAAAAAAAAATTAACTAAACTTTGTTTAACTTAAAATTGTTTTGTGTTGTTAGTCTAGCTAACACCTAAATTAATATGTATGTGCCTGTTTTTAATTTTAGTTTAGTTTAAGATATCTTATCGGACGATTTGGTGTATGCTGTAAGTCCATAAGAAATTTATTTATAATCAAGAATAATAATAATGGTTGGAAATATCCACGGCCCTCTGTTTGAGAGGTCATAGCCCAAACCACTAGGCTATCACGGTTATCTGATAAGATGTCTTGTACCTTGTAGAAGGTATCCCGATGGAACTAACGCAACCTACCTTCGACCTTTGATACGTCAACTGGCAGCATTCTTCTCTCCGGATGTTCCATACACTCTGCTGGAGCTATCTGAAGTCCAGCGGTTCATGGAGTTTAACGACTTAGATGTGGAAACCGCAGGGAGTGTGCTCACAGCATCTTGCGAAGAAATTTTAATAAGGTAACGTCACATTGGGATTGAGCGCGTATGGAGTATGAAGCTTGAAGGCAAGTATGGTCTTCAGTTCCATGTCGAACACATGGGAGACCACGGACAAAAACTTAATGTTCCCAAAGATGAAAACATGTTTGTAATCAAAATACTCGATAGACCTTTTTTTAATAATGCCTGCTTTGGCACTTTTATATGAAATTCAACATACAATGACAATGCAAAGAAAAATCTGTTAAGCAGCTGGACTTGAACCAGCAACCTCGGTAATCCGTACCACGCTCCACCAATTAAGCCATACTTAATATTTATAGTGTCTGAAGCGGAATGAGAAGACATAGCTATTGTTACTGCGATCGAACGAAAAGAAAAGTAATTTATTGTTTATTTTCTCTGGTTAGACAGAAATCAAATGAATGCTACTATTTTCGCCATGCATTTTTAGCTCATTTTGACTAGCTCTCTTTCTACTGACACAAACGTTACTGAATAGCGTTGTCCCGCTCGAGTGGATAAACTCCGCTAGCAAAAGTTGACTTCGATGCTGAAATGAGGACGCCTATTTTTGAGGAGCTTATTGTTGTAGGTGTCGATTTCTATGGGAAGACGTTGACTGCACTCGGCTTTTTATCCTGGAGCTGACTCAATACGGATTCTGCTGCGTATTTAACGGCAGATCTCTGAAGAGGTAAAAATGCGTGGATATAGATAAGTATTTACTATCAAACAAATTACCTAAAACTGGTAATAATTATTATTTTTAAAATAAATAAATTGATTCCTGAACCACCGTGGAACCTTCTCATGTGTTGTAAGAGCTATTGTCAACTTGTTTCTAGGTAAAATGGTTATTGTGCCAATTTCCTTGCGGTGCTCTCTTTTTGGCAATCATGGTCTTTCGAAAGCGCTGTTAGACTCAAAAAAATACGTGTAAGGGTATTTCGGATGTTGGTGACTTGCATTCATTACGTTCTATTCAGCAAAAGGTCCATGACAATGATTTGGTAATTTCTAAGGCCGATAAGGGCAATTGTATTGTTGTTTTAGAAAGGGGTCAATATAATGATAAAGTAAATGACATCATTCAAGGAGAGGGTTTTTTGAATTTACGTAGGGATCCCACCGCCGCGTTTCATAAAGACCTAAAAAACCTTCTGAAAAATTCTGCATTTACCTTTGACACCGAACAAAAGAGGAGCAATGTGATTCCTATGAATCCGCAGGCACCAATTTTATATGGTTTACCTAAAATTCACAAGGATGGTGTTCCTGTTCGCCCTGTTGTTTCATACGTGAGTGCTCCAGCGTATAAAGTAGCGAGGAAGTTAAATAGCATTGTTCGGGAAAAATCTTCTTTTAAGCCAATATATAGTTTAAAGAATAGTTCAGATTTAGTAAATAAAATTAAAGACATTAATATACCGCCAAACTCAACATTACTTTCTTTAGATGTGGATAGTTTGTTTACCAACGTACCATATAGTGAAACCTTAAATATTCTTAGATGTCACTTAGAAAGGAAGCGTTTACATCCGGGGGAGGTTTGTGAGTTAATAGAATTAGTAACTTTATGCATGAAACAAAATTATTTCAGATTTAATGGTCAATATTATTTGCAGAGTGATGGTTTAGCAATGGGGTCACCTCTTAGTCCTTTAATGGCTGACGTTTTTATGGATAACTTTGAAAAACAATATATAGTGGGGAACAGCAATTTAGTATATTATTATAGGTATGTTGATGATTTAATTTTATGTTGGAAGGGGAGTATGAGGCAGCTAGATTTGTTTATTAGTGCTCTCAATAACAAACATCCAAAAATAAAGTTCAAACGAGAATTAGAGGAAAATCGTTCATTAAATTTTCTGGATTTAACTATTACAAGAGTAAATAATAGGCACCAGTTTCAAATTTACCGTAAGCCTACGTACACAGATACTGTCATACCTGCAAATTCTACTCACCCATGGCAGCATAAACTGGCTGCTTTCCATTGTTATGTACATAGACTACTAACTGTACCTCTGTCGAAAGAGCATTATGATTCTGAGTTACATACTATATATCAGATAGCAACAACAAATGGTTATAGTACAGCAATGGTTAATAGTCTGGTTCAAAAGAAGCAGGGACGGATAGTGAATAGCATGCTTTACTCTGCGTTGCCATCTCAGCCTACTAACAAATTTAGATCTAGTATTACTTATGTTGGCCGGTTGTCTGACAAGATTTATAATATTTTAAAATCAAATAACATCAATGTTGCCTTTAAGACTACTAATTCTTTACGTTCTAGACTTTGTAATAACAAAGAAAAGGTGGATAAAGGGAACAGGTCGGGCGTATATAAACTCACTTGTGGCGACTGTAGTCAAGTATACATTGGACAAACCGGTCGAAGCTTTGATACTAGATTTAAAGAGCATGTCTCGTCATATAGGCATGATCATCCAGAGAAATCAAACTTTGCCAAGCATTTATTAGAAACGAATCATTCGTTGTTAGACTCAGATACGTACGAAATTTTACATTATTGTGATAAGGGTTTGCGGCTATCGGTTTTAGAACAATTGGAAATAATTAGGTACAACAACATGGGGTCTATTATTAATGAACAAGTTAATTTGGTTTCTTCGCCTTTGTTACGACTTGGTTCTAATTTTAATAATGTGTCATAGTAATAATGAGAACATGACTTCTCTTTTTACCGTACTCGGTTAAAAATAACGGGGTACCTGGCGTAGATTAAAAATAAAAATAAAAAGGGTAGTTTGGAATTCATTTCTTAAAAAAGGGTAGTTTAGGACTTACATAAAAGGGTAGTTTGGAATTTATAAAATATTAGTGGGTACGTTGGTTTTGTCATTAACTAAGTTGAGTACATGGTTTACATATGTCAGTAGTGGAAGTGGTGGCATGTTGAGCGGTTGTTGTTGTGCTTCGTAAATGGCCTCGTGGAGAGTGCCGAAACGCGTCAGCGTTTAGTATAGTGGTGGTGGTGATAGTTGGGTCTGTGTGGCATGTGTTGATTCGTGTAGCAGTGGAGGTGGAGGTGTTGCATGGAAACATACATTTGCCGCACAGATATAACTATTTGTCATTAGTGGTCGCGGGTGAGCAAAGTAATTGTTTTTTAGTTGTAAGAAAGTCTACATTAAATAGTTAATTTCACACTAAATGATATAGCTACATCAGATTAAACAGTTTTAAATGATTCGCGGTTATGTCGTCCCACTATAACTCTGCAACGATCTGACAACAGTAGAAATCTAAAGTTTGTTTATGGCAACACTGATTTATAGTTAAACAACACGTTTTGAACTTTTGATTAGATTAAACAGGTCATTGTTCATTCACCATCCACCACTAAAATACTTGTCATATTTCGTTTTCTAGATTTTTTTTACCGTACAACGGCAAAACCTACTAAACACTGGCAAAAGTGACCTCCAGTAGACAGAGCCACATTTAATAAAAAAAACAGCAACTTTTGATTGCTACTATCATTATTATTTTTAACCGACTTCGAAAAAGGAGGAGGCTCTACGTTCCACTGTATGTATTTTTTATTTTTTATGTATGTTCATCGATTACTCCGTCAATTGTAGACCGATTTTCAAAATTCTTTTTTTATTCGAAAGGGTATACTCCTGAGGTGGTCCCATTGTCACCAAGTCATGATCTGATGATGGGATCCTAGGGAAATCGAGGGCAACCCTCATATTTTACAAGCACGTACTATGTGTTTCATATGTTTTCTAAGGTTATTCAAGTATTTGCGTCTGGTAGTTATCATCTCATGATGATGAGCTGATGATGGAAGGTACACTTCTTAGCGGTTAGGAGTTGGAGGATAATTCTGAAAATGTTAAATCAACGTAAAATTGTGAAATAAAAATCTTTTAACAAAAAAGTAAAACCGCCTTCAAAAAAACCCTTAGAAAAAAACGTAAAATAATCCTCTAAAATAATGATAAAGAAATAAAATAAAATTCATTTATTTCGGACAACAGAAACTAAAGCCTAAAGTTTTATGGCCTAGCACTAAGCAGCAGAAATATAAAGTCGGTGCGGTGCGAGCGGAATATTCTTTGAATGAAGCACCGACTTCATATTTCTGCTGCTTAGTGCTAGGCCATAAAACTTTAGGCTTTAGTTTCTGTTGTCCGAAATAAACGCATTTTATTTTATTTTATTTATTGATCATTATTTTAGAGGATTATTTCACGTTTTTTTTTCTAAGGTTTTTTTTGAAGGTGGTTTTACTTTTTTTTGATTAAGGAAATGTCTAAGTGACATGAAGAAAAGTATTACCATAGCGTGATTTTTCTGGGTTGCCAATTAATATCTTATGCAGAGTTATCGTGGGACGATTATAATTGCATTAGACATAATGTAAAACGGGATATTGACCGCAATTACCATAGAGGTTTGATGAGCTCGTTCGTTCGTTTCGTCTCGTTTTTCATTATGTCTAATACATCAGGTTGCTTGACAAGGATAATTGTTACTAACATGGGAAAATCGGCAGCCGCCTTTAACGGCACGTACCTTATAGGTACCTAGTATTCGACACCATTAACGCAAGCGCAACCGAAACATTTATTTGTTGCGACGTGAAATTAACACACTTAAGTACGCGTCCGTACGCTAAAAGTGAATGGAATTCAAATTCTGTTAGTGTTTCAGAGAGTTTAAGCAACACATTCGTCAAAACGTCAAATACAGGCAATGGTACACCACGGAAGTGGGACCATTTTCCGCGCTCGTAGTGGCCGTCAACCAGACCCAGATTTCTAACAACGTTGACCTCTCCTATAAGTGGGTAAGTATACGCAAGCATAAGGGTAAGTATAAATAAACACTGACCGCTCAATTCTGCATTATAAATTCCGAAAAACTCAGAAGTGAGAGATGAGGCTCGAACAGACCTTCTGCTTGAGCGGCCATAGGTCAAACCACTAGGCTATCAGGCTAGGTTTTGTAGATAATTCACCCTGAATATACCTTATACAATGCACCAATAATATTTCAAAAGCCTGTCCTCGCTCCTCACTCTTCAGTTGATTTCAGTTGGTAGTCCAAAGCAGCCTGCGTTACGTGGATACATCCAAGAATGGTACCCCCATATCTCCTGGCTTCGAGCAGTGGTCAAGTTTCTGGACGAGGAAACTGTACGTCGCTGAAGACTCGAGGTTCATGGGAGACAGGATCCGAGGCTGCCAGATTGACAAGAGGACGCTCAAATATTTTCCAGTTTACACCAGGTTTTATCTTCCTTCTTTCTTTATCATTAAGATGCCTGCACACTCCTGCGAAGTAATTCAATGGTGTGTACGAAGTTCTCAATCCTCGCTAATAACTAACTAGCATTAGAAACTACAGCACTTTTTTCTGACGAGAAAATGCGTTACGTATACTCCCGCATCGTGGGGGCAGTGCGGGAGTTAGGTATAACTCTCCTCGTCCTTTCCTTAGGTAGAAGTAGGGAGTGGAACGTTTTTGGTGAGCGCCGACAAGTAAACACATCTTATTTTTACTCCATTTAATAATTTATAAAGTAGTATTAAAAACAGTTTATAATACATAAAAGTTATACCAAAGTGAAGCTGTTACTAGTGTTTTTCGAACTGTATAATTATTTTAGTGCGAATGTGTTCCTGGTAAACGAAATCTTTGTGTGAACTTATTCGTTTATTATTTACATCAATCGATCAAGTCGGTAGTTTACGCTAACTGGCTGCAAGTTCAATTGAGCCATTCGGCTGTCGACTTTAACGCGTGTGCTGTTTCGTGCGAATCTGTATCTTATTTTGAACGCATTTGAGCCCGAATTGCAATGGAGACCAACAAGCTGTCGTGCACAGGGTGTAAGCATGAGATAAAGGTTGGACGATTTTTAAGTTGCCGTATTTGTAAATTGCCATATGATCTGCTATGTGCAAATATCGCGGAAAAGATGTTTAATGACTCGACACTGGATCAGAGATCCACCTGGAAGTGCGATGAATGTGTGAGCGCCGAGCCCAGGACCGACAACACGAACACACCGGTGCGCGGCCGATACGACAATATTACCGTGCACCGCGGGGCTAGTGTTAAGAGTCATGATGCCGCCAATTTAGATGGTACTGCTGAGTCCACTCTTGACATGTCTATGGTTAGTCTGAATGATACTGCGCAGGACATAGCGCTTACTACTACCAACATGCACACTCTGATTGGTGAGATTCGTCAGGTGCGCGAGGAGGTACGCCAGGTTCGCGAGGACGTGCGTATCCAGTTGCAGAGTTTGAGTGGGACGGTGTCGACTATTGCGACAAGACTGGATAAGTGCGATACTCGTATTGACGATCTGGTGTCTCGGATGGAAGCCGTGGAACGCTTTGTGGAGGCAAAATCTCAAGGGCAGTCGGAGGGAGCACTTTTGGACACAGTGCTGGAACTTAAGGCTGAAATAAATGATCGGGAACAGGAGCTACTACTCAACTACGTAGAAATATCATGCATTCCCGAACAAAAAGGGGAAAGCATACTTCACATCGTGACTGCCGTGGGTCAGAGACTCGGGGTGAGTCTCACGGAGCATGACATTGTCAGCGCGTATCGAGTGGGGCGTGTTTCGGAGGTAACTGATGACGTGCCAGCGGTTGGTGACGAGATTTTGCCAGCAGAGGGCGCCGAGAGTGTTGCAGTGGCTCCGGCGACTTCACCGCGTCCCCGCCTGATTGTAGTGCAGTTGGCGCGCCGCGTTCTGCGCAATCAGCTGCTGAAGGAGGCACGTGTACGGCGCGGGGTGACAACCGAAGATATTGGGTTGCCGGGCTCTCCAAGACGATTTTATGTCAACGAGCGACTGACCCAGGTGAACCGCAAGTTGTTCCAGAAGGTTCGCAGATGCAGGGAAAGCTCCGGTTGGCGTTATGCGTGGACCCGAGATGGTAGAATCTACGTACGGCAACGCTCAGGTGCGGACGTGCCTAAATACCGCATACGCAATGAAACTGATCTAATGCGTGTTTTTGGAGCGACTGCTATTAGTTCCTAGTGTAAATACCAGTGGTTTAATTTTGCAGTGTAGCAATTTCGTGTTCTTGTCACTCTTATCATTGTCTGAATGTGTCAGCGCTATCAGCATGCTTAATCTTATTCTATATACTTGCAGATCTTGTTTAACTTATATACTTGCGTCAAGTTTCCTGACTTCAATCCAAAGCATTCACGATGGTTAATAAACGGCTCAGGATAGGTTTGTTCAATGCAGGTTCTCTTGGCACAAACCACGACGACCTCATAGCGGCTAGTACTCGGCATGAGATTGATGTGCTGGCGATAAACGAAACATGGCTGAGGGCGGGCGAGGAGGGGCGTGCGCCGGTTCTTCCCGGGTGCAGGTTACGACATACCCCTAGGCCTCAGGGCACTCGCTCGCGCGGTGGAGGCGTGGGCTTTTACATAAAACGCGATGTCAATGCACGCACTTGGTCTCATCCTGTAGATACTTTGCACAAGCTAGTTGAACAAATGTGGGTCACTTTGACGCTTAACGGAAAGAAGCTTGTTATAGGCACGGCGTATAGGCCGCCTTGGATGGACGTTGATTTATTTTTCGACGCTATTTCCGACTCAATTAGTTCTGTTCCTGATTATGACAATTTGGTATTGCTGGGAGATTTCAATATTAATTTATCAACCAACACCGGTATAAAAATCACAAAATTTAATAATTTCTTAACTAGTTTTGGCTTGTCTCAGTTGGTAACGGAGCCTACACACTACACAGATACTAGTCAGACGCTGCTCGACATAGTGTGCACCGACTTAAGCTCTAAAAAAACCATCGTCGAACATGTGGGTTCTCTTTATGGGCACTGTCTTGTGGTTTGCGAGTTCAATTTTAGACGTGACAAACCCATACCCTATTCCATAACCTATAGATCATTGAAAGATATATGCCTAAAAGAATTTACTGCTGACTTGCAAAGTGTGGGATGGAATTCGTTAGCGAATCTTGGAAACGTCAATGACGTGGCCAATACTCTGAGCCAGCACATTGTTGACTTATTCGACCTGCATGCCCCTACAAGTTCGTGTGTCGTCAGGGTTCGCTCTTACCCCTGGATCACGGACACAGTTAAGCTCATGATGCGGTTGCGTGATAGGGCCGCAGCAGACTTCCATAAAACTCAGTCTGACATTAAAAAGAAATATTACAAGGATTTAAAATCGACTGTTAGTACAGCACTATTTCATGAGAAATCGGCCTATTTTAAACAAAATATAAATAATAATATACATGATCCAAAATTATTATGGAAAAATCTTAAATCTACATTATTGCCTAAAAATGATACAGAATTACCTACTAGCTTCAATGATCCTAATGCTATAAACAAGCATTTTGTTAATTTACCAGGCACGTCAGAAGTCTCTATATCTCAGCTGACTTACTTTGAGTTCCATAGGTATGGTGACGCAACTTTTAGTTTGGTACCCGTCAGTACAGATAAAATTGTTGAAATTATTAAAAGTCTAAAATCAAATGCTGAGGGTTGCGATGGTGTTAACTTGAACATGTTGAAATTGATATTTCCATACACTTTAGAAATAATTAAAGATTTGATTAATGCATCTATTTTAACATCAACTTTCCCGGACATTTGGAAACTGGCAATAGTGCGTCCTCTGCCTAAAGTCTCAAACCCATCTGAGTTAAATGATCTAAGACCAATCAGCATATTACCATGTTTGTCAAAGATAATGGAAAAGACTGTGTGTCTGCAATTGACTGATTATCTTGAGAGCAAGGGTGTTCTGCCAGATGTACAGTCAGGTTTTAGAAAAGGACGGAGCACTGTTACTGCTCTGCTTGATGTCACTGACAACATTTTGTGCTCCCAGGATAATGGAATGTGTACTCTTTTGGTGCTACTCGACTTCTCTAGGGCGTTTGATTGTCTAAATGTTGACATGTTGCTCTCTAAGTTGGGCTACTATGGCTTTGACTCTAATGCACGGAGATGGTTTGACAGTTACCTTAATAATCGCTATCAGTATGTAAAGCTGTGTCTTAGTGATGGCTCCGTTCAGATATCAGATAGGGTGAACCTCACTAGAGGGGTGCCGCAGGGATCAATCCTCGGCCCGATCCTGTTTATTTTATATTCTGCAGACATCCAGACTCATATTAAACACTGCAAGTATCATATTTACGCGGATGACATACAAGTGTACATCTCATGTAAGCCATCTGAAATCAACAGTGCAATAGAAAAACTTAATATGGATCTCTCCAGAATAGCTTCTTGGGCCACAAAAAATTGCTTACTACTTAATCCTAGCAAAACTAAGTATCTAATTTTTGGCAGTAGGCGGCAGTTGGCCGGACTCAATCATGTAAACCTCGCACATGTTATGATGGGAGACGAACCCATTGAGCGTGTGTATGAGGCACGTAACTTAGGTCTTCAAATGGATTGTGGACTACGTTACGAAAAGCATATTGCAAAGTCGGTTGGAAGTTGCTTCTACAAACTTAAAGTGCTGTATAGAATTAGACCATTTTTAAATGAAACTTTGCGCATTCGGCTTGTTGAGACATTGATTTTATCCAAATTAAACTACATGGATTCGGTGTTTGGCCCGCGTCTGCTCGCTAAAACTAAGAGACTTGTTCAGCGTGTCCAGAATGCCTGTGCTCGCTTCTGTTTTAACATTCCGTTGAGGGCCCATGTGACTCCATTTTTAAATAAACATAGTATCCTCAAGATGCAACACAGGCGCAAGCTTCATCTTGCTTGTCTCCTTTTTGGAGTAATAAGATATAAATCGCCATCATATCTTTTCGAGAAGTTGTCTTGGCCAACCAGCCACAGAGTGCGCGGAGCACGGCAGTGTGGTGTACAGTTGTTGACGCCCCGCCACGCCTCAGCTGCCTTTCGTGGAAGTTTTCGTTATGTAGCAACTAAATGTTGGAACAACATTCCGCCGCCAATTAGGAACCTGCAAAATGTGCAAATCTTCAGAATAAAACTCAAAGTGCATATGTATGAACACCAAAAGAGACAGGAAACTTTGACACTTGACACGAGCTGCATTTGATTTGATTTTGAGTCGTAACTCATACCTATGCTTGCGTCCCATCTCATCCTGCAATGTGGTAAACTTTTCATGCTGCACAATTAATACGTTGTTTCCACCATATTATTTTGTTTGTTCATTAATCTATTTTCTTTCCTGCCAGTTGTCAATCAGGAAGGAGATTAACGCATGCTTTGCATTGGTGCGGTTTGACACAGATGGTTGTGGTAATAAAACAATGATAGCTTTGTGATTGTATGTGAGTAAATGTAATATTGCGATTTTCTTTGTCAGTTGATGCGAATTTATTCATATATCCTACCTATACCTATATATATTTTCTCACTTTCATTATTTGTTTGATTTCGGAAAAGGTAAAGGAACTTGGTCCACGCGGTCTTGTCTTTGATATAGACCGAGGCCATGATTTTTGAACAGACTTTTAATTTTCTACATTTTGTGTTCTAAAGTTTCGTTTGTAATCTTCACTTTGTATATTTGTTTTATATTCCTTTTGTGTATAAATTACTGTAGTAATATAATGTCGGTCTCACATTTTGTATGATGTACTAGATCACCTGGTGGTTCCAACGGAAGACCAGCGCTGGCTGCAAGGCCAGCATCACGCTGAGTTGGGACCAGTTCGTGACAATATTTATTCTGTGTCTTTTGTCCTTGTTACCTCGTTAATGTCACGAATAAATGTTTTCTTTCTTTCTTTCTTTCTTTCTTTGGAAGGGGAGGGAAAGGCCTACCCACTAAAAACCTGTCGGTGTCCCTCCTGACTTTGCTGAGGCATGCCACGGGAGCGCTAGGTGAACCGTGTCAAGGAACTATAGCCCTAACCAAACCAACTTAGAAATTAAAAAAAAACTCTAAGCTGTCATTGTCAGATCAAACACTAATATTTCGAAAACGGCATAACCAATTTTCACGAAACTTAGCTGAGTACATCTCGATTAAACTAGCTTTTGATTTCAAGAAACGCGTCCAAATCCGTTCATTCGTTTAGGAGCTGCGATGCCACAGACAGATACACATGGGTGTGTATGGACACAGATCAAACTTATAACACCCCTTTTTTGCGTCAGGGGTTAAAAAGCTTGTAAAATTTTAGTATCCGTCTGATGCCAGTTTTTGGAAATTTCTTTCGCTCAGGAAGTGCTGCCTCGTCGAATGTCGGATGCGAGTGACGATGCAGCGATGCCAGTGTTTGATGCCTGTTCACTATAGACCGAACGATGTGCCAGTATGCCACGCATTTAGTCTGCCTTGTGCGAGAAGAGCTCAAGGTTAGTTATTGTTTTTAGTTTTAGCGAAGTGCAAACGAAGTCCGTTTCATCTTGGGCAACTTGGGTCCGTCCGGCTGTCCCGCTGTTCTCCTCTACTGGTCGCATTTCTCAACCGACCCTCGTGAAACGTTGTGAGCAGGGGGTAGATTTTTGAATAACACCCGGTTTCTAAACTGACAATACTAAAATTCATCATCATCATCATCATGTCAGCCGAAAGACGTCCACTGCTGAACATAGGCCTCCCCCAAGGCTCTCCACTCTGACCGGTCTTGTGCTTTCCGCATCCACCGCGGTCCCGCGATCTTTAATAGGTCGTCGCTCCATCTTGTTGGAGGCCTACCGACAGCTCGTCTCCCGGTCCGTGGACGCCATTCGAGAACCTTTTGACCTCATCGGCCATCAGTTCTGCGAGCTATGTGCCCCGCCCACTGCCACTTGAGTTTCGCAATTCTTCGGGTTATGTCGGTAACCTTAGTTCTACTGCGGATATCATTTCTGATTCTATCTCTCAGACAAACCCCCAACATAGCCCTCTCCATCGCCCTCTGAGTGACTTTGAGCTTCCTTATGAGGCCCATCGTTAGCGCCCACGAATATTAAAATTGCCAATAATATAATAATATCAAATGAAAAAATGAGTTTGTGCCAAGTTTTTTGCGGCGCATTCTTCTTGGCAATCATGGTCTTTCCGAAAGCGTTGGTAGACTAAAAAAAATAACGTGTAAAAGAGCATTCAAATGCCTATTTGCATTTGCTGAGTAAAATTTAGAATTCAGAATTTTGAATTTGACTGATTTCTCAAAAGTTCGTGTTTTCAAATGTCACCGGTGACTAAAATTCTCATTATGCCTATGATATCAAATGCGAATCCCCACCCACTCGTAAACGAGATCACTGAGTGACTTCTTGACTAGTGGCAGTGACAGCTAACCTCAATCTACTGT
This sequence comes from Clepsis dumicolana, assembly GCA_963691665.1. NCBI lineage: Eukaryota > Metazoa > Arthropoda > Insecta > Lepidoptera > Tortricidae > Clepsis > Clepsis dumicolana. The sequence goes on from OY829506.1 coordinate 1,118,266, forward strand.
GTTGATATGGTTGTCTATGACAGAAACGCAAATTAGCTGCATGTTGTTAGTAGACGGGTATGACATAAAAAATAAGGCTTTTGGCAAATAGTGATAACAATGTCATGGATAAGAATTTAGTCACTAAGTGAGATTCAAAAATTGAACCCCAGATGCTTACTTTAAGTCAAACTAACAACATTACGTGTCAAAGGAACATGAAATAAATGGGATTTAATTTTAATATTTAAGTTATAAAATTTTTGTCCATTTGGTTATGGGAATTTTCAAAAAATCGAATAATTTTCAGAAATGAGCTCGCGAGGTCTACAACACACGGAGCAACGAGTAACTAATAATGATTTTTAGGATTCCGAACCAAAATGGTAAAACGGAACTTTTATGGTGTGACTCTTTCCGTCCGTCTGTCTGTCACAACTGGTTATCTCAGGAACTACTATGCTATCGACTCGAAACTTAGAACGGTTTTAAATAATGCTTACCCAGGTATTTTGCAAATAAAAAATATTTAAAAATATATCTGAGCGGGTGGTGACAAGTGGTGTGGTCCAAGTCTAAGTGAGGTCAAAAGTATTTTCAATGTTAGTTTTGAGTAAAATTAATTTTGTTTTTGCAGTAGAAGTTGACAGAGGCATCTGCGACTGCCCCTATACCTGCGAGTACCAGTCTGAATTGACAGATTATTCAACTTACGGGTTTTCAACGCATGTCAAGCCTTATGACAGTTTTTAGTGAGTATTAATCAGATGCAAGCATTTCATCCCCAATTTCGTCATCATCATCAAACTTAAGAGTTATGCTCTTGTCGGTGGGGTGTCTTCTAATCGTCTCTCCTGAGCCAACGCCTTGTCTTCCTGATACGACACGACACTGGCCATCTCTTTTATCTGGTCCATGCTATTTTCTTAAATTTTGCTTTCCCTCCTTGATTTATATATGGCAAAAGCACCATTCATGATTGTGTGCTTAGACTTATGGCCAAAACATAGAGCTGGATAGAAATAGAGATGTTAACGCGCGATTTCCCCTCTGCCAAAACTCTAACATTAAATCTAACTAAAATGATCAGGGTCAGTTGATTGTGTGCGTGTTTTTGGCATTTGTGTGACAGTTTTATAATAGTGTGAGTTTGTATGTACATAACAAGTTTTAACATAGGCGCAGCCGTATGCTGTAAGTGTGTATTCCTCGTTCCCCTCAAAAAGTGGCAGAAAAATTGTAGTGCATAAATAAGCCAAAGGCGCCTCCCGTCTGTCAGCTTTATCGGCGAAAAGCATGTCAGACATGCAAATTATCTTTTATCTTATCTCTTATTTCACTACACATCAAGATTGTTCACCTTCTTTCTCAAGCCAAAAACCTGCATAGCAACCTCGCACTGCTCTTGTGGATCATCAAAATCATGAGCCTCATCCTTGATTCTCTTTTCAGTGATGACTTGGACCTCGACCGGGTGACAGTGGTGAGGGTCTACATCAAAAGCCACGAAATGACATCTTACATACGACGCCCTTATTTCAGCTTCTACGATCTGTTTGGTAAGACACTTAGAGCTGCATGCTTACTGTCTAACTCGCTCCCAACCAGCATCGTGTTCATTTTGTATGGGCTGACAATTGGTATCGGAAACAGCTAGTTGTCACAGACTTACAAAAACTGATATTTCAATCCGATTACAATTGTCAAAATAGTTACGCAATAAGGCCAAAGGGGGGCTAGAACGCGCGCCATTTTGTCGCTTGTCGCTCAGTGCGTCCTTCACTGATTCCATCACTATGAAAGGGACGCACTGTGCGACAAAATGGCACGTCGTGCTACATGTGCTGGAAAGGAAAGAAGAGATGTTAAAGCGCGATTTCCCCTGTGCCAAAAATGTCTGTGCAAATTGCGCAGGGTCTGTTGATTGTGTGCGTGTTTTTGGCATTTTTTATGGCAGTTTTGTTTTGGTATGAGTTTGTGATAACGCAACACGTCTTCAAAAAAAGGAGGAGGTTCTCAATTCGTCGGCACTTTTTTTTTATGTATGTTCCCCGATTACTCGAAGACGGCTTGACCGATTTCCTTTTTTTCGAAATTCTTTTTTTGTTTGAAAGGGTATACTTTTTAGTTGGTCCCATTGTAACCAAGTCAGGATCTGATGATAGATGGCCTAGTAAGACATTTCTCCGGGCTTGCAATAATAATTCATTTTCTCATCGCCAATAAGCTCAAACGAGCAGAAATATACTCGAGAGAAGTCCCTTTGCTTGCTGAAATAATATTCCTCAGGTATTTTATCTTCATTATTGCGGAGTACTGTTAAGAAAAATCGCTGGCCATTTACAGTTGGAGCAATGTGCAGTACCTAACGTAACCAGTAGGTCACCTACATCGCCAGGGTAGTTGTTGCTCCGGTACAAAATAGAGTAGTTGTTGGTGCTAATTGACGCTCATTTCCTCGTTACAGCTCAAATTGTTTTACTTTCATTGTATTTTTGTCTTTACATTTTATTGAAAGGGGGAGGCAAACGAGCAAGCGGGTCACCTGATGGTAAGCGACCACCGCCACCTATGAGAACCAGCAACCCCAAGAGTCACTGGTCCGCTGCCGGCCTTTAAGGAGGACAAGGCATAGAGGAAAGGGGGGAGGGGGGAATCGGGCCTTCGGCACTCTCACAGACCGAACGAAACGCAACAGGGGTGCTGTTATGGAGTGTCGAGCGTTAGGATATTTAATATTTTTTTACTTGAAACTTGGCGGCATTCATTTATTTCCGTATCCTGTTATTTTTTAGCCCCCGACGAAAAAGTGTGCTATAAAAGTTTGACCTAGTGTATCTGTGAATCTGTCTGTGGCATTATAGCTCCCAAACGGATGGCCCGATATCGATGCGGTTTTATAGGGTCCCGTACCTCAAAAGGAAAAGACGGAACCCTTATAGGATCACTTCGTTGTCTGTCTGTCAAGACCCTTTTTTTCAGAAACGCGTGGAGAAATTAATATCATATACTCAAAGCCTGCGGTCCCTTGAAACAGAGCTGTGAAACAATCAGCCTTCTGAGTCAAAGCAATCAGAAGATACAGTCTTTAAATAAAAAACAATAATAAAAAAATTAAAAACACGTCTGCATCTTCTTAAGTCGAACTGAAAAGTAAAATAAACTACCAAGTACCACGTATTCCTACCCTAACTATCGTACCCAACTGCAATAAACTGGCTGTTAGGGCCTTTGTTAGATTTTTGCAGTCGGGTACCGTATAGCAGGCAAGGGATTACAAATAGAAAAATACATTCATTATTTTTTGTGATGCCACTTTTTGCCAATGACAACAACCACCTCGTCTGACTTTGAAAAGGGCTTATGTTTTAATTTAAAAAAGCCGTACAAGTGACAGTCTGACTCGCACACCGAGGGTTCCGCACAAATGTCATAATCATCATATCAGCTGATAGACGTCCCCTGCTGGACATAGGCCTTCCCCAAGGCTCTCCTTCCGATCCAAGGCGGTCTTGTGCTTTCCGCATCCACCGCGATCCCGCGATCTTTACCAGGTCTTCGCTCCGTCTTGTTGGAAGACTTACCGACAGCTCGTCTCCCGGTCTGTGGACGCCATTTGAGAACCTTCTGACTCCATCGGCCATAAGTTTCGCAATTCTTCGGGCTATGTCGGTAACCTTAGTTATACTGCAGATAATATCATTATTTCTGGTTCTATACCGCAGAGAAACCCCGAGCATAGACCTCTCCATCGCCTTCTTGGTGACTTTGAGCTTCCTTATAAGTCCCATTGTTAGCGCCCACGTCTCAGATCCGTAAGTCATCACTGGCAACACACACTGGTCAAAGACTTGTGACTTCAAACACTGCGGTAATTTGGACGAAAAGACACTGCAAAGTCGCAAACGCTGCCCAGCCGAGTCTGATTCGACTCTTTCACGAAGTTGGACCTACCTGACTGGTCCGTTTGTCCTATTTAGGTAGACATAATCGTCTACAACTTCGAGCGCTGAGCCTCCGATTATTATATATACACACAAGGACATCAAATCTTTCAAGAAAGTGTCGGATGTGCATGGTTTCAACACTCGGAATAAGCATAAACTTGCCGTCCCTAAATTTCGTCTACGAAAAGTCAGTAAGTCTTTTTTGGGAAATTGCGTGAGGTTCTACAATAAAGTGCCTGTAGATGCATGGGAATTGCCTCACAATTCATTTAAAAAATACATAAAGACCGCTCTCTTGAAAAAAGCATACTACAAAGTGGATGAATACTTATGTGATGGCACCACCTGGCCAAGGCTGAAAACAGAAGATAATTAGGACATCAATGTGACTTGGCTGCGTCCCAAAGATATTCGTGTATGGTGTCCGGCTCTGTTGCCGTTGTCCGCTGCTTACTAATTGTAATACAATTGACATAAATAATGTTTTATTTATTTGACATGATGACATGAAATGTATATTTCATAAATTTTTATTATTTGACATTTGGAGACCATATACATCTCCAGTTTATGTATATGTATTATTATACTTGTTATTTGACCGTAGAGGCGTTTTACACCTCTGCTGATTTTAAATTTAGTTTAAATTGACCCTAGAGACTATAGATCTCTAAGCCATTTAGATTAAATATTATATTATAGTATTAATTCTGGGACCCTATACATCCCTTTGTAATTTAAATTTTCACAGATATTTGACCTGGAGACCCTATACAACTCCTGCTCAATTAAAACGTGCCAGTAAAGTAAAGTGTTCTGGTTTTGCTGTTCTAATAATTACTATTTACACTTGTTTCTAAAATGCGGTATTTTTTTTTCTCTCTTAATCTTTTAATGACAGAGTGAGGTTTCTTTGTGTAATTCGTCTGTGGTTACGTATTGTAAGAGCTAATGTAACTTGTTTTTAGAAAAAATTACTTTGTGCCAAGTTTCTTGCGGCGCATTCTTCTTGGCAATCATGGTCTTTCCGAAAGCGCTGGTAGACTAAAAAAAAAAAGACGTGTAAAAGAGCATTCAACTGCCTATTTGCTGAATAAAATTTTGAATTTTGAATTATGGGAGTTGGCACAACATGTACAAATTTGTAGGTATGCAAATAGTTCGTCTATCACGAGAAGCGAGTCTTGAAATTTTTTCCTGCTTTTCCCGAATGTTTTAAATTGTCCAGTGTTAGCAGAACCCTGCTAAGAAGTAAAATGTATGCAGTGTGAGGTCACTTTATAATGGTCATTGACGTAAACAGGCAGACATGAAAAAATAAGATTTTCAGACTTATTTTATTGGTTCTGCTATAAGAGCTACCTTTATGCCAAATTTCAATTATGTTTCTAGGATAGCTGGAAGAACCCTATAATAGCATAAGCCTATAGGTTTTGATAGATAAGGTACCAAGGGTTTTAGGGCTCCGTAGCCAAAATGGCAAAACCCGAACCCTTATAGTTACGTCATGCTCGTCTGTCTGTTTGTCTGTCCATCATCGGAAATGTGAATAAAATTAGAGCAGTAGTGCATGTAATGAAATTAATAGGAAAACTATCACAGATAAGTAGGCTTTACAGATTCATTTACGAATAAATGGTTCACCAACTTGTTTATGTTTGTCCATGTCAGTAACCAATATAAAATGACCCCACACTGCGAACAGTTTGCTAAGGAGTAGAGCTCTGCTAACACTGGAAAATTTAAATTTGGAATTTGGAACCCTCGTACGCGAGTCCGACTCGCACTTGTTTTAATCGAAAGCTAGTTTGATCGAGATGGTTCTTAGCTAAGTTTCATTAAAACCGTTTCATCCGTTTTTGAAATATTGAACTTTGATTGATCCTCAGCGCAATTCGGTGGAGTATTCAACGTATTCTTCGGCTGCAGTGTTCTTACGCTCCTGGAACTGCTCCAACTGACCTGGTATAGCTGCCGTCAAACTACCAGGATACAAGCAACCGCAGGAGATGGGCTGCTGAAGAAGTTGCCTAAGAAGTCAATGACGCTGGGCTTTTGTTGTGTAAAAAAAAAGGGCGGGTGGAAAAAAAGAAAGTGCTCAGAAAGAAGGTTTTGTTTTCGAAATTCAGAGGGTTGAACGAAGTTAACTTGTACTAAAGATAAAAAAATTAAAATAGGGACTTATGTTTTATTTTACTTAGTATTTTGCTTCGTAAGTAGATTTCAAGGTTAGAAATTAAAATAGGCTAATAAAAAACACCCTATCTTCCCTATCTTCATTATCACCAGCCTTTTTTACGTCCCACTGCGGTCACAGTGCGGATTGGGAGTTTCACACACATCATTGCATTGCTTCGCAGGAGTATGCAGGTTTCCTCACGATGTTATCCTTCGCCGAAAAGCTCATGATAAATTACAAATTTAATTCCGCACATACTGAAGTTCCAAAAAACTCACATTTGCGAGCGGGGGTCACAGACCTCGCACAAGGTCCTATCACCCGCAATGTAGATTTAGATTAATAATAAATATCACGGGACAACTTGACACCAATTGACCTAGTCCCAAACTAGGCAAAGCCTGTACTATGGGTACTAGACAACGGATAAACGTACATATATAGATAAACACATACTTTTATACATATTAAACATCCAAGACCCGAGAACAAACATTCGTATTCATCGTACAAACATCTGCCCCGACCGGGATTTGAACCCGGGAAATTGCTTCTAAACACACCAGCGGCCATTCATTTATGCATATCCATTCATTCTCATTCATTTTGTATGTTGTGCTGACAATTGGTGTCGGAAACAGCTAGCTGTCACAGTCGTACAAAAACTGACATTTCAATCCGATGACGAGTGTCAAAACAGTTAGGTACGCAATTACCTGAGCCTTTAGCGTAATCAACAGCCAAAAACAATACACTCTTTCTCTCTGGGCAGTCTTGTAAAAATACGTCTCGATCGCGTTCGCGTTTACGTCTGAATTACTATGGGCACATTTAGCAGCGCCACTAGTGGCACGTAAATTTATATCGACAACAAACAATAAAATTCTCATACTACTTTTAAGAGCAAAACAACGGGTCACTTTCTATGAACAATTTCACCCGTTTTTATTGCTCCTGACTATATTTGACACCCGTAACGAAACGCGATCGAGACGTGTTTTTGTCCGTTGATTACACTAGAGGCTTTGCTGTGTTGTCGCACTAACAGGGATGCGATGCGATGTCCTTGTGAATAGAAAGTCATTGATTTCCCTCCATGCTTTCGCAGCCTTATCTAACATTCAAATATTTCCTGCATTTGCTGGCTCAGCGCAAAACATCCGCTCCCAGCGTCAAACACTTTACGGGCGGTGCAATGTGCGCAAATACCAAGAAAGTGTGGACGTGGCAGTAGAAGGAATAGATACGGACAGGGTATTTTAAGGGGTCCGTAAGCCGTTGTGGCCGTGGGTTGGCCTTGGGCAGCCAAACAGAGGGTAGTGGGTTCGAGTTCGTGCCAGGGACCTCAAGCTTCGTTCAGTAAAATAACCAAATAAACGATGAGAAGTATGAAACTTTGAAGGGTGTTTTTTTTTATATACCTATAAGTTTGAGCCGTAATAACAAAACACCGGTTCATTATTCTTTCATGGTCTCCAAGATATAATCAAGCCAAATAATTAACTAGCCAATTTGATTTAACAAAACTCTCTAGAAGTTATACCTACAGGGTTTGGTCACTTACTAAGTACCTAGTACTTTGGAGGACAAACTCTCCGAATGGGTTGAGTTGACGTAGCTAAAAAAATACCTACGTGTCCGTTATTTTAGACTAGATACTCTCTAACATAATTATATAAAAAGTAAAACCGCCTTCAAAATAAAGCCTTAGAAAAAAAACGTCAAATAATCCACTAAAATAATGATAAATAAATAAAATAAAATAAAATGCGTTTATTTCGGACAACATAAAATAAAGCCTAAAAGTTTTATGGCCTAGCACTTAGCAGCAGAAATATGAAGTCGGTGCGGTGCGAGCGGAATATTCTTTGAATGAAGCACCGACTTCATATTTCTGCTGCTTAGTGCTAGGCCATAAAACTTTAGGCTTTCGTTTCTGTTGTCCGAAATAAACGCATTTTATTTTATTTTATTTATTTACCATTATTTTAGAGGATTATTTTACGTTTTTTTTCTAAGGTTTTTTTTTGAAGACGGTTTTACTTTTTTTTAATACCTACTAAAACAATTTTACTGGTGCCTTCGTAGTGTCTAGAACTGCTTAACTCTACGACCACAGTGACGCTGCAAATTGAAACTATCTGCGCGCAAACATGGCGCCCAGTGTTTGTCTCATTCCTATCCATTACGGCTCTATTTGCACTGCGAGCATTAATTACTTGCCAAAAGCATTGCAGCCGAAAACAGCAAAAAGTTTTTTAATTAAAGTGACACGCAATTTGCTTTAAAGTGTTCGTAGGACTCGGAGCCTTTTTAATTTTGATACTTCTGACCGGATGCCTCGTTTCGAGACCTATCGGAGACATCCGCATGCTAAATTCGATCCGACCTGTGTCAATACAGTAGCACCCTCACATCTTCAGGGGACCACACAAAAAGCTGGTGAAGCGGCAGAAACGGCCGAAAAAAAAAAAAATCTAAATATCAATCTCTCGGTCCGAACTACAATTTTGTTGCTGTCGGATTTGAACCTTGGGTCCATGGGGTCCCGGTGCTTACAAGCTTATTTCAGAGTTGCAAAAGCACTTAATCGATGTAACTTGTGACCAAAGGGCTGGCAGTTTTCTCTCTCAAAGAATCAGCATCGTTATTCAGCGAGGCAACGCTGCCAGCCTTTTGGGCACCATGCCACGGGGGCCTTATTTAGATTTAATTTAGTTTTAAATTTTAGTTTATTTAGTTTTAGCTTAGATTTAATGTCATTGTAAATTACTTTTATTATGTAACTATTATTATCTTGTTAGAAGGAAAGAGTTCGTCGATTTGTATGCGAACAGAGCTTGTAACATGCATTGACGTGTTGAGGTATTTTGACGTCACGAGTGTAATTTAAAGAGGAAATACCAACTCCCAACTTTTTTAAGTCTTAGATGGTTCCTCTGCTGCATACACTTAGTCGGTTTGCAATGAATGAACGAATGGATCGTTTATTTCCCAGGGGGGCTAGCACGCGTGCCATTTTGTCGCTTGTCGCTCAGTGCGTCCTTCACTGATTCCGTCACTATGAAAGGAACGCACTGCGAGACAAGCGACAAAATGGCGCGCCGTGCTACATGTGCAGGTAGGGCAAGCATTTTTTATCTGTGAATGTAGTAGGTACCACTTAATTTTAAAAATAAAGTATTGTCTTCGTAGAGCAAAATATCCTATCTACGATATTTAAAGTACTTACCCTTCACGTGACATAGTCGTGGGACACCTTGTACCTCTTATTATCATGACAGTCAGGGCTTAATCACGTAAAAATATATATTATTTAAATACCTCGACGTTTCGGACGCGACGTTGCGTCCATGGTCTCGAAGGTTTCAAGGAAGATTTGAAGTCCCTTCTAGACCATGGACGCAACGTCGCGTCCGAAACGTCGAGGTATTTAAATAATACATATTTTTTACGTGATTAACTCCCGAGAGTCATGATAATGTGTGAAAATCGCGAAAGTTTAAATCAATACCTTGTACCCTTTTAACATGAAACTACCGTTATCGCTACCTTTTATTTCACTACAATACCTTATACCTCTATATTCAGCAGAAATCCTAACTAATATTATAAATTTAATGCGAAAGTAACTCTGTCTCTCTGTCTGTCTGTTCGTTACCTCTTCACGAGAAAACCGCTGCACCAATCTAGATGAAATTTGGGTAGAAGATAGTTTGACTATTGAGGAATAACATAGTATTAGGCTACTTTTTATGCGGGAAAATTGTATAGTTCCCGCGGGATGGAACTATGGTTTCAGAACTTTATTTTTGATAAAGAATCTCAAACGAATTCACTTACATGAGAACATCAAATATAGAAAATAATTAAGAAACGAGCGTGCAGTAACAGATGTTGACTTAATAAATATAATATAAGTGGGTACATTGAATTTAAGCAAGGTAGATAACATGTTTTGCACAAGTTGGCATCGCAGATGCGTAAACAAAGTTTACATGGTTATGGCAGTTTCGGATACAAAGCTAGCTATTTTATAATTTAATTACCTTGCTGTGTTAGTAAAGTGGTGATTAGTAGGTAAAGGTGATTTTAAAATGTGAGATGATTCTTACCTAATTACATTTTGAGTACTTAGCCAGTATCCATATTAAAAAAAAATTAAATATATTATTTACAATTTTAAGTTGTTTACTATATGATATTTTAAATGTTTTTTGTAGCTTGCCAATGATTCAGATTCTTTAATATCTCTTGGTAGTTTATTGTATAACTGTGCTCCCTCAAAGGTAATATTCTTTTTTCCATAGTTCGTTCTAGGAGGCCGCAGTATGAGGTTATCAGCATTTCGTAATTTAATTTTTTGTATCGTATGTTTTTTAATAAATGTTATGTGTGTATGTATGTCTTTATTCAGTATTTTGCGGACCAAAACACAGGTTAGGTATATGTATGTTTGAGTTACGCTCATTAATTTGGTATCATTATAAATCTTTTCAGATGACGTTAAGAAGTTGTAATTGAATAAAACCTTAACTAGGTTGTTTTGTGCGGTTTAACTTAAATGAGTTTTCGCCGTGGTTCCCCATATCTCTATTAAATACTCAAAGTGTGGCTTAACAAGAGAGTTGTATATCAAATATTTTACTCTTCTCGGAAAACAGCCGGAAATACCACGAAGAGCTCCCCCGTGAGGGAGGTCAATTTTGATTTTATTTTGTCCAAGTGTGGTTTCCGTGTTAGTTGGTTGTCTAGAATTAGGCCTAGATATTTTTCGCTTGTTTTTCTTGTTAGGGTTTATTTATTTTTGGTGGGGTAAAATCATTTATTTTTTTATTTTTTGCAGAAAAAATTACATAATTTCTTTTTAATATATTTATAGTAAGGAGATTACATTGAAACCACACGTTCAACATAATATATTTAAATCACTTTGTACGTCTTGCATGATAGTCTCAATTTGTGTTCCATAGTAAAAAAAAACCTTAGAAAAAAAACGTTAAATAATCCTCTAAAATAATGATAAATAAATAAAATAAAATAAAATAAAATGCGTTTATTTCGGACAACAGAAACTACAGCCTAAAGTTTTATGGCCTAGCACTAAGCAGCAGAAATATGAAGTCGGTGCTTCATTCAAAGAATATTCCGCTCGCACCGCACCGAAATGAAATAAACGCATTTTATTTTATTTTATTTTATGTGTTTATCATTATTTTAGAGGATTATTTTACGTTTTTTTTTCTAAGGTTTTTTTTTAAGGCGGTTTTACTTTTTTGTTAAAAGATTTTTATTTCACAATTTTACGTTGATTTAACATTTTAAGAATTATCCTCCAACTCCTAACCGTTAAGGAGTTGTACCTTCCATCATCAGCTCATCAACATAAGATGATGACAACCGGACGCAAATACTTGAATAGCCTTTGTGCGGGATGCACCTATTTGATTCGAAGAAAAACGCGAAAGTCGATCACTTCAAGCTGGGGCGAGAGTAGAGCTTGGTATTTGGCAGGACGACGTATTATTGTGTCGGAGCTTCTCTGGTAAATGAATTGTAAGTGTTTCTATACGGTAATCTGTGCTCTTTTATACGGTGGCTTATCCCCACTACCAAGTTCTACTCCTCCCACCACACATCAGTTTTATTGTGTAACAATCTTAAACTTAATCTACAATTTGGCTTAAAACTATTGAAACTTACGTATTTATTAACTATTTGTTATTTCATTCCGCTGCAGTTAGCATCGTCTGAACGGCTTGCGCCGACTGAGAGCGCGCGGCGCGCGCATCACGATTATATTTACGTACCTCTCCCCCCACACCCGGAGTATAAATATAAAATGCGCGCGCCCCGCGGTCGCCCTCAGTCGCGATTCGATGCCTGCACTGTGCGTATCTAATAGGCGTCCATTTGTTCCTTCCTATTAATTACATATTTATCTATTTAGGTTTAATATTTAATTTAGAACACCTATTAGGTACGCTCGAATGAAAGAATGGACTAGAAGACCTTTTATTTACTTAAATAATTTATAGCTATGTACACGGACGGACTTAATTCTAGCGCTGTAGTTGTATCCGTAGTAATAGTAAAGAGCCGTTCTGCACAGCCTTAGAAGATATATGAAACACATGATACGTGCCTATAAAATTTGAGGGTTTCCCTCGATTTCCCTGAGATCCCATCATCAGATCATGACTTGGTTACAGTGGGACCACCTCAGGAGTATACCGTTTCGAATAATGATTTAACATTTTCAGAATTATCCTCCAACTCCTAACCGCTAAGGAGTTGTACCTTCCATCATCAGCTCATCATCATGAGATGATGACTACCAGAAGCAAATACTTGAATAACCTTAGAAAACATATGAAACACATAGTACGTGCCTGTTAAATTTTGAGGGTTGCCCTCGATTTCCCTAGAATTCCATCATCAGATCATAATTTGGTGACAATGGGACCACCTCAGGAGTATACCCTTTTGAATAAAAAAAGAATTTTGAAAATCGGTCTACAATTGACGGAGTAATCGATGAATATACATACATACCATACCATGCAGTGGAACGTAGAACCTCCTCCTTTTTTGAAGTTTGTTAAAAAGACTAGTGTCGTCAGCATACAGCGATAAGTCCCCCTTATGACCAATATCTTGCATATTATTAATGTAGATAAGGAACAAGAGCGGTCCCAAAATTGATCCTTGAGGCACGCCATATAAAATGGGTCTGGGACCACTTTGACATTGACAAATTTTGACTATTTGGTGACGATTTGTTAAATAAGATTTAAAAATGTCGTGGGCCTTGCCGGTTATTCCAATAGCTGTTAGTTTTTCTAAAAGTATCTCATACTGTATCAAATGCTTTTTTTAAATCTATGAAAACTCCTACTACAATTTGTTTTTGGTCAATTTTATGTTTTATTTGTGTGACAAGATCGATTACTGCCTGTTTTTGTGATATAAAACTTTTGGAAGTCAAAAATCTTTCTAAACGACTACGTATAAATGACTTTTTTCAAAAATCTTAGAAACTACCGGAAGAACAGAAATTGGTCGATGATTCCCAGCTCAACAACTCCCCGATCAACTTTACTTCCCGACTTATGAATGGGTGTAACCTTTGCGATTTTAAGACTGTTAGGAAATGTACCTCGTTCCAAGCAGTAGTTAATACAATTTACAAGTTTATCAACTATTACAAATTTAATGCTTTTTATTGATTTTGCCGCTATCCCATCTAAGCCTGAGCTAGTATTTGTTTTGAGATTATTGATAATTCTAAGTGTTTCTTCGATTGTTACCGGTTCCAGCTGAAACAGTTTATCCGTGTTAGTTATTAAAGGTTGTGTGTACATTTGACCATTTTTGTATATATCGGGAATACGGCTCGCCAAAGTTGAACCAATCGTTGAAAAATAAATGTTAAATTGTTCACATATTTCATTAATATCTGTAGTAATTCCTGAATCAGTTTGTAGTTTAGCTGGGGGTAAAACGTCTTTAACTTTATTTTGTGATAGGCTGTTAATGACTTTCCACATTTTCAGGGGTTTATTACTACATATGTCAAAAGAATTGTTATAATAGGGACTTTTTTGTTTCTTTTATAGTCTTAGATACAAATTTTTATGCTTCCTCTAACTCTTGTCTTAATCTTGCGTCCGTACTGTTGCGTTTATGTTGCTGATATAGTCGATTCCGTTTTTTAATGGCTTGTATATATCTCTGTTGATCCAGTCCTGTCTTGGTTGATTTAAGATTTTCGTTTTGGTAATTCTGCTTTTCAACAAGCAATTCTTTAGTTCTTCCTGAAAGATATCATATTCACATTCACTGTCATCATATTTTAATGCGTTGACCAATTTATACCATTTTTCGTAGCCTATTGCTGTATATTCTTTCGTTTGTTTGGGGGGTGGTTCACATTTTTTTATCTCAAAACATATTTGCTTATGGTCAGCCATTGCTGAGTCCATAAGCGCAAAGTGAAAGTGGTTTTGTTTGAGGTTAGAACACACATGATCTAACACTGTTTTGGTTGTTGCTGTCTCGCGAGTGCAATATTCTTGGTCAATTTTATTTAGTACTTTTATGTTATTTTCTTCCAACATTTGTTTGTAATCCTTGGTAGCTTGAATTGAATCTAAGAGGTTATAATTGGAATCGCCAAATATCAATACTCTTTTTCTTCTTCGTAGTTGATGAGAGTATTCTTCAAGAAAGTAAGTTGAATTGGTACTTTCAGGTTTATAAATCATTCCGATGTCCAATGAGAACTTTACTGATAACTGACATCTACGCGGACGAAGTCGCGGGCAACAGCTAATAAACAATAAAGCAGCTAACCCACGCCGTAATCTCCAGAATTTTTCGTCTTGCCCTAACAAACAAAACACAAGCAGTACATCATCAGCTTAACGGAACATTTTCCATTCACGGCGAGTACAACTTACAGTCAGAACAAAAGCGAAAAGGTTGCTTCCGCCCTTCCCTAATTTATCGCAAGTGCGGCGAGTGTATAATTTTGGCATGAACCCGAATAGTCCTTTTCCGGACTATGAAAAGTGAGTGTTTACTGGATTTTGCGCGAACGTAGGTTTTTAATGCTACGGCCACAACGCGATAACGCGAACATTCGCTTTATCGCGATGTGTTTAGCCACGGACCAACCACCCTCTGGACACCAAATGTCAGGGCGCACGTTTCCGAAACGCGTATGCTCATTTTGCATTTATAAATCTAGCCTCGAATCGCGGCTCACTTTCGACCAGATGACAAGCTATAAACCAATCACGACGCATCCCCTCGGCCCGCTCACCGCGGCTTTTTTCGTAATGACTTTCCAAGTAAATTATAGAAGATACGATGTCCAGAGGGTGGTTGGTCCGTGGATAATTACATCGTTGCAAACTTTCAAATCGCGATAACTCAAAAAGGTGCTAAGGTGACTAGACGTGTTCTTTCCGTTTACCCTTCACTTCAGTCGGCCCACAGGCTACTTGCGTATAGCGGACGTATTGCTTTATTTGCCTGCGAGTTGATCTGCTGTTTTATGAATAGTAATCATCCACTGCCGCCTTTTCTTAACTTTTTTTTTATTTTTCGAATTACACAATAGCGCCGCAAAATAAAGGACGACAGCTTCATCTATTTATTTGCGATACACTATTGCGACATTTCTCTGTTTGCAATGTGGCCATGTACATTCGCTGTAGGCCGAAGACGAAGTTTTATCGCAATAATTCTATCGCGATGTGTGTGGCCGTAGCACAGGGGATACCACAGAACTAATAAAAAGAGGATAGAAGCGGCATGATCGCGAGAAATTAAAGCCCAGATTAGACTTGCAAGAAAAATCTTGCAAGTCGCATTAGGTACATTACGGCGCTCGAACGACTCAGTCGATTCACAGCTTAAGACAATACTTAAGACACATTTACCATTTTAGGTATGTTTAGATTTATTGTATCCTTGTTTGCCTTCCGTTCTTGAAAAACTTTACTTTGTGTATTTAAGTGTAGTTGGTAATTTCGTTTTCATGTTGCATTAGTTTAAGACTGTAATACCATGTAAATGTATTTTTTTTCAACAATAAACAATATCACTTAGTGATGCGTAAGACACAAATTGTGACTCAGCATCGCTCGTGATACTTACTGTGTTCTAAAATTGTGTGTTGCTGCAAATTTGTAATTGCGGAAACCCATCCACAATGCGTAATTACACTAATCAATTGTTTGCGTGATTGCGTAGTACTTTTTCGTTGGTGCAAAATAAGTGAAGGGCAAAAAGTGGCGATATTGGTTCTGGAAGATAATGCGAACGATAGCGTTTTTATTCTCTTTTTATTAGTTCCGTGTAGGGCTTTGTAGTTAGCGGAGATGCTCAAAACAATGCATATATAATAGATAAATACGCAAATTCACACACATTTTTAATTCAAACGAAAACACTACAAGTATAAAGCTGTGTTAAACTTGATTCTGTGAATAATCCATTCATTTTGATTTCAAACCGACTACAACTAGTTAATGCAGTAGCAGATGAACCGTCTTAGTAATCTCACAAACCCCATTCCTCTTTCAACAGTGTCGCAAAATTCATTCCCTGCTGAGATAAACTAAAGCAGTTCTTCCAAGTCGCGTTATCTGGCGGAGTTTTATCGAAATGAGTTGAAACACATTACAAATTCAATCTGTCGACGCGAACTTTGCGTGCCGCGTCTCTGCCGGATGACTCGCGAATAGTTGGCGGCCGGTGCAGGGCATGAGAGAGAGGAACTCAACTGTTTCATCAACTACCCACTCAATTGCTTTTGGCAACTAGAGTTGCCTGTCAACGCTCATATTTTGTTATAAATAGAGTTCGACTCAAAATTCAAAGCAAGTGAGTGGCTACAACTTTCGCATGTCGTTCACCGACGGAATACTGCACTGCTGTACCTTTACACCCTGTACTATGTTTGTAAGTATTCTGGCAAATAGAATAATTCGGTGCTATTCTATTCTATTCATCATAATCATATAAAGGCCGGATAGCCTAGTGGTTAGATACCCTGACTATGAAGCTTGGGGTCCCGGAACCGATCCGGTTGGGGCAGATGTTTGTATGATGAATATCAATGTTTGTTCTCGGGTTTTGGATGTTTAATATTATTGTGCGCCTATGTGAGGCTTTGCCTAGTTTGGGACTAGGTAAATTGGTGTTAATTGTCCCATGAGCTAAGATAAAATGCCCCTCGTGTTCGTTATTACACCGACTGTCTTACTCTCCACACCGGAATACAACAGGATTAGAGAGTAAGATGGTGGTAGCGATCTAACCTAGCACAAGGTCCTACTACCCGAATGATAGTGGTAGCGACCCTGACGGACCTCGCACAAGATCCTACCGCCTTTGCCTTGGGCCGAACCTCGAAGCCAGCGGCTCCGCAGCGATCCAACTAATTACGATGACGCGACCGGCCCGCGAGGAATCCCGCCTCCACTAAAACTTGCATTTTCTTTGATCAATGGAAATAGTTTTTGCCCTGAGAATTTAATTGCTTCGGGAACAAATCGGCGTAATCAGCGAGGTGCTGCACTCGCCTTATTTACTATTAATAGGTATTTCTCGTCTACTGAACAACGTGAGATTATGCAGGAGTTAGAGAAAATGATTAAGTAAAATTCTGCTTTAAGATTTTTGAGTTTTAGTAAGTACCGTAAAATCTAAACGCGTTTTAAGCCATATCTGCTGGTACTCTCTGCCTGGGAGTGAAACAATGAAATTAGCAATTTTGATTATAGATTATGAAAGCCGTCTACTGCTGAACACAACAGCGCTCTGATTGGCGGTTCCCGAATCCAATGGCATAACGTAAAAGTTTTAAACTATAAAATCTTTTCCGGCTTGAAATATGCATTCAATTTGCAATTCACAACAGTTCCAGAAGTATAACAAACAACACTTAGAAAACAAAATGCAAGCCCATCGGACCTAAATCCGTGTAATATACTAGACAGACCTCGCATTTGGGGCTGGAAGTTTTCAGAAAACTGCCACCTTTTAGTCATAAATAAGGATCTGTGTGCTGCTTTTATGCACAGCGACATCGGTCGTGTCGCAGGCTTTATGAAAGAAAGAAAGAAAAATAATTATTCAACGTACACAATTTAACAAATATAATAAAACAATTAGAAGAAGTGAACATAGACGTTGAACAGGATCCCTTTCAGCATTGTGCCACGGCTGGGACCACGGCGCTGGTTTTCAGAGGGACCCGACGGTGGATAATGTCGTCAGAAAAGTTGGCCGTTGGAGCCGTAAGGTTCTAGAGTGGCGACCGTTGGCGAATGTTGGTAGGCCTCCCGCAAGGTGGACGGACGATCTGGTAAAGATCGCGGGAAGCCATTGGCTGCGGGTTGCACAAGACCGATCGTCGTGGAGATCCTTGGGGAAGGCCACCGTCCAGGAGTGGACGTCTTCCGGCTGATATATGATGATGATGGTGTCAGAAATACTCCTATCGTCCTTATGAGCCAACTCCTATACATAAGTAATGCTCCAAGTAGAATAAGTAGTTTATCATCATCATCATCATGTCAGCCGAAAGACGTCCACTGCTGGACATAGGCCTCCCCCAAGGCTCTCAACTCAGACCGGTCTTGTGCTTTCCGCATCCACCGCGGTCCCGCAATCCTTACTAGGTCGTCGCTCCATCTTGTTGGAGGCCTACCGACAGCTCTTCTCCCGGTCCGTGGACGCCATTCGAGAACCTTCTGACCCCATCGGCCATCAGTTCTGCGAGCAATGTGCCCCGCCCACTGCCACTTAAGTTTCGCAATTCTTCGAGCTATGTCGGTAACTCTGGTTCTACTGCGGATATCATCATTTCTGATTCTGGCCCGCAGAGAAACCCCGAGCATAGCCCTCTCCATCGCCCTCTGAGTGACTTTGAGCTTCCTTATTAGGCCCATCGTTAGCGCCCACGTCTCAGATCCGTAAGTCATCACTGGCAACACACACTGGTCAAAAACTTTTGACTTCAAACACTGCGGTAATTTGGACGAAAAGACACTGCGAAGCTTCCCGAACGCTGCCCAGCCGAGTCGGATTCGACGAGTGACCTCTTTCTCGAAGTTGGACCTACCTAATTGGACCGTTTGTCCTAGGTAGACACAGTCGTCAACAACTTCGAGCGCAGAGCCTCCGATTATTACGGGAGATGGCACAACATGGACATTGGACATGACTTTCGTCTTGTCCATGTTCATCCTTCATCACTCAAGTAGTTTATATTGTAACCCAATGTTTTTGTACGCCAATGGGCAAAACATAGTGCAACACTTAAAAATATACCTAACATCTCTGTATATACATATGCAGCCATCAGCTATGTTTTACAAATAAAACACTTATGACTTATGACCACATTTTACATGACGCAACATTCGTAAAGTCGTGCTCGATCCTCAGAACCTTTCTTCCAGAAGCTTTCAACGCATTTTTTATACTAGAGGATTTAACAATAAATCGGTGCTTATAAAAGCATTTTGGGGCAGTGATAGTTGGACATGCACATGTACTGCCGACCCGGCAAGTTTTAAACAGCGTCGAGGTTCTAGTCCTAGGACTTTGCGGGGGACAACTCTTTGCCCCTGACATATCTAATGGTCTTTGTAACATTTTTAGTGTACACCAAATAGAACTTTAGTTTAGTTAAAAGTTAGTAAGCGTCAATGTATCAGCCCCGACGCAAAGAGAGGGGTATGGCCCATAATGGTTAAAACACTAATAGTAGTTTATGCAACTGCTACATAATGAGGGTCCTTAAAACACGAGTGTGTTTTTATGAAACGAGGCGAAGCTGAGTTTCATAATAGGATCACACGATTGTTTTAAGGGCTAATTATGTGGAGTTGCATACATTACCCACTCAATTGCTTTTGGCAACTAGAGTTGCCTGTCAACGCTCATATTTTGTTATAAATAGAGTTCAACTCAAAATTCAAAGCAAGTGAGTGGTTACTATCTACACACATATTATAAGTACTCTAAGATGGGTTCAGAAGCCGAAGGCATATATCATACCCATACCTGTCACGAATTTGATTGTTTTTTTTTAACCATAGACAAACATACCGAGCTGACGTTTCGTAATCTATTTTTTTTTAAACATGTATCACATCATTAATAATACATGTCGGACTGAACTCGACTTATATACGTGAGTGATCAGTTTTATTTCAGTAAGATTGTAAAGTACGTTGGTTGTCAAATTCGAAAAATCGAATTCGATATCGAAAAGTCATTACGACATCGAATACTTTACCGCTGGACCTGCAGGGCGGGCGGAGGCGACGATGTACTGCAATGCTGGTCATTTTCTACGGTTTCTGAACGCATTATAGAGGACTTAATTATGAATAATATAGGAGGAATATAATGTGTAGATTTTTTTTTTTATGAAACTTAGCTAAGAACCATCTGGATTAAACTAGCTTTCGCATAAAAAAAAGCTGCGTCAAATCCGTTTATTCGTTTAGGAGCTACAATGCCACAAACAAATACAAACATACATAGATCAAAATTATAACACCCTTCTTTTTGCGTCGGGGGTAAAAATAATACAGAAAAGTTCAATATTTCAAAAACGAGTTAATCGATTTTAATGAAACTTGGCTATGAACCATCTCTATTACACTAGCTTACGATTAAAAAAAACAGCATCTAAGTCGGTAAATCCTTTTGGCAGCTATGATGCCACAGACAGATACAAAGACACACAGACACACACATACACAGGGCAAACTTATAACACCACTCTTTTCGTCGGGGGTTAAAATTAATGTGCGTGATTCGTGATTCGAAAGGACGGTACATTTGTTCGAAAATGGTGTGTTGCATTTCGAAACTCCACCACAGTGTGTAATCACACTAGTAATTGTGTGTGTGATTACGTAGTACTTTTGCTTCTGTGCATTAATAGCAAGTGGAGGAGAAAAAACTGCGAAATTGATTCTAAAAGGAAATACGAGCATTTCTATTCTCCTTTTAACACCCGACGAAAAAGAGGGGTGTTAATATAAGTTTGACGTGTGTATCTGTGTGTGGCATCATAGCTCCCAAACGGATGAACCGATTTCGATTCGATTTTTTTTAATCGAAAGCTAGCTTAATCAAAACGGCTCCTAGCTAAGTTTGATTAAAATCGGTTTACCCGTATTTGAAATATTAAACTTTGAAATTGCAAATTTTCTAAATTGGTTAGGTTATTTCTGTCAGTAGAACTATACAACCACTGCTATACAACCAACCACAGCACTGCACTAGATATACAAATAGGATAGCCGGCTCGAGGATTAATTGAGTCGCATGCAACTTCGCGGTGGCTGCCGATCCTGACAAATTACCATAGCGTCAAGTGGACAGTTTGCAGTGTGGTGCAGTCTCGTAACAACTGTTTAGTAACTACACTCATGTAATTATACAAAGACTGGAAAGGAGAGGAACCGTACAGAACGGAATGAGTCTAAAGTATGGGTTTTTAAAATGTATATTTTCTTTTTTTTATACTACAAGGAAGGCAAACGAGTAAGTGGATCACCTGATGGTTAGCGATCGCCGCTGCCCATAGAGACCTTCAAACCCGGGGGGTTTGCAGATGCATTGCCATCCTAGAGAGCTAAGATGAAATGCTTCTTGTGCCTGTAATTACACCGACTGTCTTATTCTCCGCACGGGAAAACAGTGCGAGCTCTGCCGCTTAGCGGCAGGATTAGCGGGTAAAATGGTGGTAGCGATCCGGACGGACTTCACACAACACCCGCAAACTGCTTACTTCAGAAAGGTAATTCTAGTGTTTTTCATATCCGTATGGTTTCTGCACCACTTCACTACACACGATGGCATGTTTGCAAAATATTTAATTACGCAAAACTTAATAGTATTTCACAATGGAAACTCCCGTGACACAAGCCCGCATGCCACGAATGTCACCACTGACTACTATTCTTAAAATTTTCCCCGTTTCCCTCGGACACTTTGTGGTGGAGCCATTTTTTGGGCTAACACTTCCACAGATATTATTATTCGTAGCTTAATCTACACTATGTAGTTCTCGAACTCCACTCACATAAATTATTTCATGTCGCGATATGCCCCAACTTCAGACGTGTTTGATCTAACTACTCGCTGAAGGAGTAAACATCAACACGTTTGCAAAGTTAATTACTTCCGCTAGGGGGCGCCAACTTCACTATTAATATCACAAATATTATTAACTTTAAGTGGGAAAGTTTCGGCTGCGGTTTTTCATTGAGGGTGAAGTCGGTTTCATGGTTAATGTTAGGTACTAGTTATTCGATGACTGCGTGTGGTTATTTTTGATAGTCTACAGCCGCTCCCATATTCAATCTATCTCTTGTTTTTAGGGTTCCGCATCTCAAAAGGAATAACCTAACCAACTTATAAAAGTTGAAAACCCCCGACATTGTCATTTTAATGTTTTTCTTAAACGGGTGAACTGACAAACTTAGCTAAGAACCATCTCGATTAAATTAGCATTCGATTAAAAAAACCGCATCGAAATCGGTCCATCCGTTTGGGAGCCATGATGCCACAGACAGATACACAAGTCGAACTTATATCACCCCTTTTTTGGGTCGGGGGTTAAAAACGGAACCTGTCTGTGTCTGTCTGTCTGTCTGTCAAGACCTTTTTCTCTTGACCACGTCCAGGTAGCATGCTGAAATTAATACCAAATACTCAAGCCTGCAGTCCCTTGAAGCTGTGAAAAAATCAAACTTCTAAGTCAACGCAATCAAAAGATAGTCACTAAAAAGGTTGTTTCCATACAAATTGCCGTACCGTGAAAACCTAAAGGATACCGTGAAAACCTCAATCGCTCTTGAATAAGGTTCAAACTTGCGCGCAAATGTCAAAACGTGTGGAACAAAATGTTTTGTGAGCATCATAATTAGGTACGTATCTTTACTTATAATTTATTGAATCAGGCGTTACTTTGCGGAGGTCCGTGGAGAGTGCCGAAACGCGTCAGCGTTTAGTGTAGTGGTGGTGGTGATAGTTGGGTCTGTGTGGCATATCGCTGCTTAAATACAAAAGCGACACAAGCCAAAGTTGCACGTTTTTACAGGAGAGCGATTTAAAAAAATTGAAAAGTTTTTTGTAAATTTTAAGTATTTGTATTATTTAAATTCATACATGTCGTATACCAAACTATGTGTATTTAAAACTTCTTTCGGTGTAGATATTTCGCTTTATGATAATTTACTCCCAGAACGTTAAATTAGAACATAAGTCTCTTTAGCATTGAAAAATATATTTTAAATTTAAGGTTTATTTTCAATAAAAGGCCACAACTATGAAAAATATAATGTTTATTGTATCAAAAGTATGAGAAAAAAAAACAAAACATGTTTTATAAGGGTAATTATTGCAAACCTTATATCAGATAAATCTCTTTTTAACAAAAAGGCGATACTAAGGAATGTAACTATTTAATTATTCTATATAAAAACTAAAAAAAACTTGGGTTATGTTTAAAATCTCATAATCTTTTTATATTAAACTATAAAATATTAAAAAATGACTATACTTACAAATACTTAGCACTTAGATCGACACTTGGCAACAGTTATTTTAATCAACTATCTAAAAGTGGTTCCAACGGAAAACCAGCGCTGGCTGCAATACCAGCATCACGCTGAGTTAGGACCAGTTCGTGACAATCTTTATTCTGTGTCTTTTCTCCTTGTTACCTCTTATGTCACGAATGTACGTTTTCTTTCTTTCTTTTCAAACATTACAACGTTACTCATAATCTTAGTTAGCATTCACAATAATTATCACAATTCAACCTTATATACTTTAAATACGACATGAACATAATTTAGGTGTCGCTGACTTTTTCTTTATAATATGTATTCTGTTTCTTTTTCTGTTTTCTCTCTCAGATGCAAATCGTAGTCTTCTTTCAGTCATGTTTTATCGGTGGCATTACTGTACCCTGTACAATCCTCCCATTGAGCCTTCTTTAGCGTCCAAAACGAAATATTGAAATCTTTGGTGAATATGTTATAATAAACCTGATAGTAACGTGTCACACCCCAGTAGATTGACACTTTTCAACATAATTAGGTACGATACACTGAAGCTATTGATAGCATTCAATATGCTCTCGCTGCGTCTGGTCTCGACAATAATGACTCTCGATCCTCGGTATCGAGTTAATATGGGCCTTGACTCCGTCTACTAGTGAAGCATCCAAGTTCTGATGGTTATTGTGTTTCCCACGACCGTCCTTAAGCTGCATCCCGGTTAGTATTGAGATCTTACGTACCACCGTTATTATAGTTTTATCAGAAATTTTCAAGGTATCAATGAACTCAAATGCGTTTCTCGTTGAGAGGAAAATGATACGCGTTATTCATATTAATACGATTACTACTCTTTTTAGGGATAAGCTTGCCTTCGTACTACATTTTCCGTTTTGGTATATTTGTTGCAATTGTTTTGTAATATTATGTGCAATAAAGTATTTACATACATATATACATTACTGTTAACACGAGTGTATTTATATTTTGCCTCAATTTAACTCATATTGTTACTGATAAACTGTCTTGGAGATTCAAGGTCAGTCATATCCCAGTATCCCTGAAAAAATGTCAAAGGTTCTTCATTTGTAAAATTCACTTTACATTTAAATTGACATTGGTCATGACACGCAGGTCTAATTTTTGTCTAATCAAAAACATTCTTGGATTTTGACATAGAAGTATAAGTCTTGCCACTGTTTTTCAATAATTTAGATTTGTTTCTTAGCCACTCACTCG
Source organism: Clepsis dumicolana (assembly GCA_963691665.1). NCBI lineage: Eukaryota > Metazoa > Arthropoda > Insecta > Lepidoptera > Tortricidae > Clepsis > Clepsis dumicolana. Next base: position 1,142,718 of record OY829506.1, read on the forward strand.
ATGCTAGCAGAATCAACACAAATACTCGGAGATGAAGTATCAAGGCTGGGTGGGGTAGAGTAAACGCTGGGAACTTCAGTTTCAAGCCCGGGAGAGGGAGCAGCGGATAAGTTACTGGTTGAATATCATCAGTAAGTGGTTCAGAATGAGCATTAGCAGATTGATCATTAAAACAAGGTTGTTTGAAACAAACGGCAGGTGGCTCAATCAAAATATTAGAACGGCCAGGTTGAAGTGACTCTTTTTCATCAGAATCAGAATCGATCAATTCTGTGGATTTGTAGTCGGGATCCTTCACGCTATCATCTGAAAAATAATCGTTTGATGAACTGTTGGAGCTTAAGAATTCACTACTTCCACTACCGAATGAATCGTTGTCTTCCACAATAACATTTGGCTTTGATAAACAATGTTCATCACTTTCATTAAGAAATGACATATCCAAATCCAAGCCATGTTGGCTATTGGAAATAGAATTCGAATCCGGAGAATCGAGTTGTTGGTCCAAACTGTATGTTTTAGATTGTGTTTTCATTTTGTTAGTGTTGGTAGCCACCATTTGCAATATTCTTTTTGCTCTGCTGTCCATTCTGTTAGTACAAAACAATGAAACCGTTAGTAAAGCCAGATAAGCAAGATTAATTATAAAGATTTACATGCAATTAGAAAGGATACCAAAAGCGATAGATTTCCTTATAAAAGTCAAAAATTAGGTACCTAGTGAGTAAACTATGCAATAAGGTGAATATAACATTGAGTTCTCTTTGCTTACAATGTTAAAAATAATAATAAAGCGAGAATTTCAGTATTGTATTAAGAAAATATTCATGGTGCTATTACATATTTACAAGCTAACCAGACGCATCACAAATACAATCGTTATTTATATAAATTATTTTATTTTAGCCAAAGATAATTTATAGCAAAGCAGACATATTCTTAAAAATGGCAGTTTTGTTTTTTGGTAACACTAAAATTAAAATAAATTGTCAATTCAAAATGGCCGCAATCTAAAATACAGCGGTTTTGTTGTTAAAAATTATTTTTATTCTTAGAGAAGTTCAATTCAAAGCGACTGTATTCCAAAATGTGGCACTCTTGTTTTTAAAAAAATATTCATTGAAAGTGAAATTTCAATTCAAAACAGCAATATTCCAAAATGTGTCACTTTTGTACTTAAAAAAATACTTAATCAAAGTGAAATTTCAAATCAAAACTGCAACATTCCAAAATGTGGCATCTTTGCATAGATAATAAAACAATTCTTACGTGTATTTTCTTTTCAACACTGCAACAATCCAAAATAAGGCACTTTTAACTATAAATTATTCGATAAAATGGGGAATATTTTCGTTTTCTGGCCTTTTTACTAAAAAATTGCGTGCGTTCAGGCTGACTGTCGAGTCGCAACTGAAAAGATGGCCGTTTCGCTCTGAAGTTAGCCGCAAAAACGGGCCAGTGCAGAAAGGGTAATTGAGTTATTCGGGTAGTTCTAAAGCTAAATCAATGGGTGTCTTTGTGGCAGGGTATAAAATGTATATTTTAAATGCGATTTTTGCAATAAAAACAATTTTGATATTTTTTGATTTGTGTCGCTTTTGTATTGAAGCAGCGATATGTTGATTCGCTTAGCAGTGGAGGCGGAGGTGGTGCATGAAAACATACATTTGCCGCACAGATATAACTATCTTTCACTTGTCGCGGGTGAGCAAAGTAATTGTTTTTAACCCCCACAAAAAAGAGGGGTGTTATAAGTTTGATCTGTGTATCTGTGTATCTGTTTATCTGTGTGTCTGTGTATCTGTGTGTCTGTGTATCTGGGTATCTGTGTATCTGTCTGTGGTATCATAGCTCCCACTCGGATTTACCGATTTCGATGCGGTTTTTTTAATGGAAAGCTAGTTTAATCGAGACGGTTCTTAGATAAGTTTCATTAAAATCAGTTCACCCGTTTTTGAAATATGGAACTATGAAATGACAATGCCGGGGGTTTTTCAACTTTTCTAAGTTGGTTAGGTTAGGTTATTAGTTCTTTATTATCTCTTAATTGTTTGCTATAGACACCTAGGTATATGCATCGTAAATGCTTACTTTCTTAGTGTCACATGGGCCAGGCCAAGTTCCTGTGCCAAGTCCTCTTCTCACTACTTCATAGTAAGAGCCTTAATCAATTTCCGTGGCCAAGATTAAGCACGCTAGGCGATACGCGCTAATCGCTGCCCGCAGCCGAGCCAATAATTCTTATCTCCCAGACTTGGCCCTTTTTTGCCGTGGCCTAACGAGCCGCCTCTTCTGCGGCGGGCTGGGGTCTTTGCTGAAGCGGGCAAGGTTGGGGTCCTTGCTGGAGCGAATAAGGCTGTGGCAGGTGACTGGTGATCCAAGCTGATGTCTCATTTTCTGTCAAAAATCAGTAATTTTTATATTGATTCGTGGTCGCCATTAAGTCAGTATTTGAGCAATGAGTACATTCTTAGCTACCAACAGAAGCTGACTATCTGTCAGCTGTTCATCCATTAGCTTTGTGTCATGCCTTAACAGGTCACGACACGGTAAGAACTGCTGTCTGTACGGCCTGTGCCCTTAGTGTAATCAAAAAGCACAAAATACGTATCGATCGCGTTTGCGTTAAAGTGTCAAATAGTATGAGAATTGTTAAACGCGAACGCGATCGAGACGTATTTCTTGGCCTGTTCGGCGATTACACTAGGTGCTCTGATTACCATTGCAAGACAATCTACTGCCATCGGAAAAATATACAGATTGAAAAATACTCGTTTTTTTCTGGCTCCAACTAAGGGGCTGTTTCCACTTTGATTAGTGCGCGTATGACATATATTTGTTGATCCCCAGTGAACTATTCCTCTCCATCCTCAAAGGATTTGAAACCTTGGGTCCATGGGGTTCCGGCGCTTACAAGCTTATTTCAGAGTTGCAAAAGCGTTTGGTCGATGCAACTTGGCTGGCTGGCTGGCTTAAGGTTGACTGGTAGAGATGCCTTAAAGGAATAACTCCACCTTTGTACTCGAATTCAAGTGTTGTAACATGTGTTTTTATCCTGTTTCTTTGTACAATAAAGCGTTTACTTACTTATTTACGACTTATGACGACCGGATGGCCTAGTGATTAGAGAACCTGACTACGAAGCTTGAGGTTCCGGGTTCGATCCCCGGTCGGGGCAGATGTCTGTATGATGAATACGAATGTTTGTTCTCGAGTCTTGGATGTTTAATATGTATTTATGTATGTATTATTATAATATATATAGCTCGATACCCACTCACTCACTCACTGACATGCTGTTTTGAAGAACCCAGGAGGGGTGGGGTGGAACTGTATACATCATCGTATCCAAAATTCCGCCCCGACCCCAGGAAAAATACGAAATCGACCTGAATGTGGAAAGTAACCTGACACATGGGGTAGCTCTCTGTAACGACTTTACCTACCGAGTTTGCCCGAAACCAAAGTGGCTCAGAACAGCCAGCCAATGGGTGAGCCGGTCAAAATCTTTTCAAAATGGCGAAAACAAGATGGCCGCCATACAAAATTGAAACGCGATTATCTCGCAAACCAATCGAGATGGATGACAGGTGCTCGACCAAATGTCATTCAGGGTGGGAGGGGTAATCTATCGGGATATTTTTTTTTCCAAGATGGCGGATTCAAAATGGCGGCCGTTTTCTTTTTTGCTCTGATTCGATTGAAATTTTGCATCTAGGGCTCTTGAGGGCCACTGAATCAAACGCCGTAATTGGTTTTTCGATTTTTCAATTTTCCAAGATGGCCGCCATACGATGGAAAATCTGGCTCACTGACATGCTGTTTTGAAGAACCCATGAAGGGTGGGGTACAACTCTCTACAACATCGCATCAGAAATGCCGCCTCGACCACTAAAAAAGTATGAAATTGACCTGAATGTGGAAATTGACCTGACACATGAGTAGTTCTCCGCGGCGACTTGACCTACCGAAATTGCCCGGAACTAAAGTCGCTCAGAACAGCCAGCCAATGGGTAAGCCGGTCAAAGTTTTTCAAAATGGAGAAAACAAGATGGCCGCCATACAAAATTAAAAAGCGACTATCTCGCAAACCAGTCGAGATGGATGAAAGGTGCTCGAACTAATGTTGTTCAAAATAGGAAGGGTAATCTAATGAAGCAATTTTTTTTTCCAAGATAGCGGATTCAAAATGGCGGCGAAATTTTTTCTTGTTTGATTCGATTGAAATTTGGCAATCAGGGCTCTTGAAGGCCACAGTATTCAACGCCATTATTAATTTTTCGATTTCTCAATTTTCCAAGATGGCCGCCATACAATGTTATGTCTGACTCACTGACTTACTGTTGTTTTGTAGCAGCCTTTAGAGGTTGGGTTCGACTCTATACACCATCACATCAGAAATGCCGCCACGACCAACAAAAAAATACATAAAAGACCTGAACTTGGAAACTGACCCGACACATGAGGTAGCTCTCTGTAACGAGTTGACCTACCGAGTTTGCCCGGAACTAAAGTCGCTCAGAACAGCCAACCAATGGGTGAGCCGGTCAAAGTTTTTTCAAAATGGCGAAAACAAGATGGCCGCCATACAAAATTGATTGTTGGTTAGTTTGGTAGTTTGATAAGTTGATAGTTGGTTAGTTTGATAGTTTGATAGTTTGATACTTGGTTAGTTGTTTAGTTTGGTAGTTTGATAGTTGGTTATTTGGTTAGTTTGGTAGTTTGATAGTTTGTTAGTTGGTTAGTTTGTTAGTTGGTTGGTTGATTGGTTGGTTGGTTAGTTGGTTAGTTTATTGGTTGGTTCGTTGGTTGGTTGGTTAGTTGGTTGGTTGGTTGGTTGGTTGGTTGGTTGGTTGGTTGGTTGGTTGGTTGGTTGGTTGAATGGTTGGTTGGTTGGTTGGTTTGTTGGTTGGTTGGTTGGTTGATTGGTTGGTTGGTTAGTTGGTTAGTTTCGTAGTTTGATAGTTGGTTAGTTGGTTAGTTTGGTAGTTTGATAGTTTGATACTTGGTTAGTTTGTTAGTAGGTTGGTTGATTGGTTTGGTGGTTAGTTAGTTGGTTGGTTGATTGGTTGGTTGGTTGGTTGGTCAGTTGATTAGTTTGTTGGTTGGTTGGTTGGTTGGTTGGTTAGTTGGTCGGTTGGTTAGTTGGTTTGTTGGTTGGTTAGTTGGTTGGTTGGTTGGTTGATTGGTTGGTTAGTTATTTGGTTAGTTGGTTTGTTGGTTGGTTGGTTGGTTAGTTGGTTAGTTTGTTAGTTTGTTAGTTTGTTGGTTGGTTAGTTGGTTAGTTTGTTAGTTGGTTGGTTGGTTGGTTGGTTATTTGGTTAGTTTGTTAGTTGTTTAGTTTGTTGGTTGGTTGGTTGGTTGGTTGGTTGGTTGGTTGGTTGGTTGATTGGTTGGTTGGTTATTTGGTTAGTTGGTTTGTTGGTTGGTTGGTTAGTTGGTTAGTTTGGTAGTTTGATAGTTTGATAGTTGGTTAGTTTGATAGTTTGATACTTGGTTAGTTGGTTAGTTTGGTAGTTTGATAGTTTGATACTTGGTTAGTTTGGTAGTTTGATAGTTTGATACTTGGTTAGTTGGTTAGTTTGGTAAATTGATAGTTTGATACTTGGTTAGTTTGGTAGTTTGATAGTTTGATACTTGGTTAGTTTGATAGTTTGATAGTTTGATACTTGGTTAATTGGTTAGTTTGGTAGTTTGATAGTTTGATAGTTGGTTAGTTTGATAGTTTGATACTTGGTTAGTTGGTTAGTTTGGTAGTTTGATAGTTGGTTAGTTGGTTAGTTTGGTAGTTTGATAGTTTGATACTTGGTTAGTTTGGTAGTTTGATAGTTTGATACTTGGTTAGTTGATTGGTTAGTTGGTAGGTAAGTTGGTTAGTTTGTTGGTTGGTTGGTTGGTTGGTTGGTTAGTTGGTTTGTTGGTTGGTTAGTTGGTTGGTTGGTTGGTTGATTAGTTGGTTAGTTATTTGGTTAGTTGGTTTGTTGGTTGGTTGGTTGGTTGGTTAGTTCGTTAGTTTGTTAGTTTGTTGGTTGGTTAGTTGGTTAGTTTAAAAGTTGGTCAGTTTTGTAGTTTGATAGTTTGATAGTTGGTTAGTTGGTTAGTTTGGTAGTTTGATAGTTTGATACTTGGTTAGTTGGTTAGTTTGGTAGTTTGATAGTTTGATAGTTGGTTAGTTCCATAGTTTAATACTTGGTTAGTTGGTTAGTTTGGTAGTTGGTTAGTTCGTTAGTTTGGTAGTTTGATAGTTTGATACTTGGTTAGTTGGTTAGTTTGGTAGTTTGATACTTGGTTAGTTGGTTAGTTTGGTAGTTTGATAGTTTGATACTTGGTTAGTTTGGTAGTTTGATACTTGGTTGGTTGGTTAGTTGGTTAGTTTGTTGGTTGGTTGGTTAGTTGGTTGGTTGGTTGGTCAGTTGGTTGGTTGGTTGGTTGGTTGGTTGGTTGGTTGGTTGGTTGGTTGGTTGATTGGTTGGTTGGTTATTTGGTTAGTTTGTTGGTTGGTTGGTTGGTTGGTTGGTTGGTTGGTTGGTTGGTTGATTGGTTGGTTGGTTATTTGGTTAGTTGGTTTGTTGGTTGGTTGGTTGGTTAGTTGGTTAGTTTGTTAGTTTGTTGGTTGGTTAGTTGGTTAGTTTGATAGTTTGATACTGGGTTATTGGTTAGTTTGGTAGTTTGATAATTTGATAGTTGGTTAGTTTGATAGTTTGATACTTGGTTAGTTGGTTAGTTTGGTAGTTTGATAGTCGGTTAGTTGGTTAGTTTGGTAGTTTGATAGTTTGATACTTGGTTAGTTTGGTAGTTTGATAGTTTGATACTTGGTTAGTTGGTTAGTTTGGTAGTTTGATACTTGGTTAGTTGGTTAGTTTGGTAGTTTGATAGTTTGATACTTGGTTAATTTCATAGTTTAATACTTGGTTGGTTGGTTAGTTTGGTAGTTTGATAGTTGGTTAGTTGGTTAGTTTGGTAGTTTGATAGTTTGATACTTGGTTAGTTGGTTAGTTTGGTAGTTTGATACTTGGTTGGTTGGTTAGTTGGTTTGTTTGTTGGTTAGTTGGTTGGTTGGTTGGTTGGTTGGTTGGTTGGTTAGTTGGTTTATTGGTTGGTTGGTTGGTTGGTTGGTTGGTTGATTGGTTGGTTGGTTATTTGGTTAGTTTGTTAGTTGGTTAGTTTGTTAGTTGGTTGGTTGGTTGGTTGGTTGGTTGGTTGGTTGGTTGGTTGGTTGGTTGGTTGGTTGGTTGATTGGTTGGTTGGTTTGTTGATTGGTTGGTTGGTTAGTTGGTTAGTTTGTTAGTTGGTTGGTTGATTGGTTAGTTGGTTAGTTTGTTGGTTGGTTAGTTGGTTGGTTGGTTGGTTGGTTGGTTGATTGGTTGGTTGGTTAGTTGGTTTGTTGGTTGGTTGGTTGGTTGGTTGGTTAGTTGGTTAGTTGGTTAGTTGGTTAGTTTGTTAGTTTGTTGGTTAGTTAGTTGGTTAGTTTGATAGTTTGTTAGTTTGGTAGTTTGATAGTTTGATAGTTGGTTAGTTGGTTAGTTTGGTAGTTTGATAGTTTGATACTTGGTTAGTTGGTTAGTTTGGTAGTTTGATAGTTGGTTAGTTGGTTAGTTTGGTAGTTTGATACTTGGTTAGTTGGTTAGTTTGGTAGTTTGATACTTGGTTAGTTGGTTAGTTTGGCAGTTTGATAGTTGGTAAGTTGGTTATTTTGGTAGTTTGATAGTGGGTTAGTTGGTTAGTTTGGTAGTTTGATAGTTTGATACTTGGTTAGTTGGTTAGTTGGTTAGTTTGGTAGTTTGATAGTTGGTTAGTCGGTTATTTTGGTAGTTTGATAGTTGGTTAGTTGGTTAGTTTGGTAGTTTGATAGTTTGTTAGTTGGTTAGTTTGTTAGTTGGTTAGTTGATTGGTTGGTTAGTTAGTTGGTTAGTTGGTTGGTTGGTTGGTTGGTTGGCTGGTTGGTTGATTGGTTGGTTATTTGGTTAGTTGGTTTGTTGGTTGGTTAGTTGGTTAGTTTGTTAAATTGTTGGTTGGTTAGTTGGTTAGTTTGATAGTTGGTTAGTTTGGTAGTTTGTTAGTTTGATAGTTGGTTAGTTGGTTAGTTTGGTAGTTTGATAGTTTGATACTTGGTTAGTTGGTTTGTTTGGTAGTTTGATAGTTGGTTAGTTGGTTAGTTTGGTAGTTTGATAGTTTTTTAGTTGGTTAGTTTGTTAGTTGGTTGGTTGATTGGTTGGTTGGTTAGTTGGTTAGTTTGTTGGTTGGTTGGTTGGTTGGTTGGTTGGTTGGTTGGTTGGTTGGTTGATTGGTTATTTGGTTAGTTTATAAGTTGGTTGGTTAATTAGTTGCTTAGTTTGTTAGTTTGATAATTGGTTAGGTTAAGGATATTAAAAAAAAACATGGTGGCAGGGAACCCTCCGCGGGCCCCTCGGGGCCCGCGGCCCCCACCCAAAATACTAGTTATAATATATATAGCTCGATACCCACTCACTCACTCACTGACATGCTGTTTTGAAGAACCTACGAGGGGTGGGGTGGAACTGTATACATCTTCGTATCCAAAATGCCGCCCCGACCCCAGGAAAAATACGAAATCGACCTGAACGTGGAAAGTAACCTGACACATGGGGTAGCTCTCTGTAACGACTTGACCTACCGAGTTTGCCCGAAACCAAAGTGGCTCAGAACAGCAAGCCAATGGGTGAGCCGGTCAAAGTTTTTTCAAAATGGCGAAAACAAGATGGCCGCCATACAAAATTGAAACGTGATTATCTCGCAAACCAGTCGAGATTGGTGACAGGTGCTCGACCAAATGTCATTCAGGGTGGGAGGGGTAATCTATTGGAATGGTTTTTTTTTCAAGATGGCGGATTCAAAATGGCGGCCATTTTCTTTTTTGCTCTGATTCGATTGAAATTTTGCATCCAGGACTCTTGAGGGCCACTGAATCAAACGCAGTAATTGGTTTTTCGATTTTTCAATTTTCCAAGATGGCCGCCATACGATGGAAAATCTGGCTCACTGACATGCTGTTTTGAAGAACCCATGAAGGGTGGGGTACAACTCTCTACAACATCGCATCAGAAATGCCGCCTCGACCACTAAAAAAGTATGAAATTGACCTGAATGTGGAAATTGACCTGACACATGGGTAGTTCTCCGCGACGACTTGACCTACCGAGTTTGCCCGGAACTAAAGTCGCTCAGAACAGCTAGCCAATGGGTAAGCCGGTCAAAGTTTTTCAAAATGGCGAAAACAAGATGGCCGCCATACAAAATTGAAAAGCGAATATCTCAGAGGCCAGTCTAGATAGACACAAGGTGCTTGAACTAATGTTGTTCAAAATTGGAAGGGTAATCTAATGAAGCAATTTTTTTTTCCAAGATGGCGGATTCAAAATGGCGGCGAAATTTTTTTTTGTTAGATTCGATTGAAATTTTGCATCCAGGGCTCTTGAGGGCCACAATATTCAACGCCATAATTATTTTTTCGATTTCTCAATTTTCCAAGATGGCCGCCATACAATGTTACGTCTGACTCACTGACTTACTGTTGTTTTGTAGCAGCATTTAGAGGTTGGGTTCGACTCTATACACCATCACATCAGAAATGCCGCCACGACCAACAAAAAAATTCTAAATTGACCTGAACTTGGAAACTGACCCGACACATGGGGTAGCTCTATGTATCGACTTGACCTACCGAGTTTGCCCGGAACTAAAGTCGCTCAGAACAGCGAACTAATGGGTGAGCCGGTCAAAGTTTTTTCAAAATAGCGAAAACAAGATGGCCGCCATACAAAATTGATTGTTGGTTAGTTTGGTAGTTTGATAAGTTGATAGTTGGTTAGTTTGATAGTTTGATACTTGGTTAGTTGGTTAGTTTGGTAGTTTGATAGTTGGTTAGTTGATTAGTTTGGTAGTTTGATAGTCGGTTAGTTGGTTAGTTTGGTAGTTTGATAGTTGGTTAGTTAATTAGTTTGGTAGTTTGATAGTTTGATACTTGGTTAGTTTGTTAGTTGGTTGGTTGATTGGTTGGTTGGTTGGTTAGTTGGTTAGTTTGTTGGTTGGTTGGTTGGTTGGTTGGTTGGTTGGTTGGTTGGTTGGTTGGTTGGTTGGTTGGTTGGTTGGTTGGTTGGTTGGATGGTTGGTTGGTTGGTTGGTTGGTTGGTTGGTTGGTTGGTTGGTTGGTTGGTTGGTTGGTTGGTTATTTGGTTAGTTGGTATGTTGGTTGGTTGGTTGGTTAGTTGGTAAGTTTGTTAGTTTGTTGGTTGGTTAGTTTGGTAGTTTGATAGTTGGTTAGTTAATTAGTTTGGTAGTTTGATAGTTTGATACTTGGTTAGTTTGTTAGTTGGTTGGTTGATTGGTTGGTTGGTTGGTTAGTTGGTTAGTTGGTTAATTTGTTGGTTGGTTAATTGGTTGGTTGGTTGGTTTGTTGGTTGGTTAGTAGGTTAGTTTGATAGTTTGATACTTGGTTAGTTGGTTAGTTTGATAGTTTGATACTTGGTTAATTGGTTAGTTTGGTAGTTTGATAGTTTGATAGTTGGTTAGTTTGATAGTTTGATACTTGGTTAGTTGGTTAGTTTGGTAGTTTGATAGTTGGTTAGTTGGTTAGTTTGGTAGTTTGATAGTTTGATACTTGGTTAGTTTGGTAGTTTGATAGTTTGATACTTGGTTAGTTTGATAGTTGGTTAGTTGATTGGTTAGTTGGTAGGTAAGTTAGTTAGTTTGTTGGTTGGTTGGTTGGTTGGTTGGTTGGTTAGTTGGTTTGTTGGTTGGTTAGTTGGTTTGTTGGTTGGTTGATTAGTTGGTTAGTTATTTGGTTAGTTGGTTTGTTGGTTGGTTGGTTGGTTGGTTGGTTGGTTAGTTCGTTAGTTTGTTAGTTTGTTAGTTTGTTGGTTGGTTAGTTGGTTAGTTTAAAAGTTGGTTAGTTTTGTAGTTTGATAGTTTGATAGTTGGTTAGTTGGTTAGTTTGGTAGTTTGATAGTTTGATACTTGGTTGGTTGGTTAGTTTGATAGTTTGATAGTTGGTTAGTTCCATAGTTTAATACTTGGTTAGTTGGTTAGTTTGGTAGTTGGTTAGTTCGTTAGTTTGGTAGTTTGATACTTGGTTAGTTGGTTAGTTTGGTAGTTTGATACTTGGTTAGTTGGTTAGTTTGGTAGTTTGATAGTTTGATACTTGGTTAGTTTCATAGTTTAATACTTGGTTAGTTGGTTAGTTTGGTAGTTTGATAGTTGGTTAGTTGGTTAGTTTGGTAGTTTGATAGTTTAATACTTGGTTAGTTTGGTAGTTTGATACTTGGTTGGTTGGTAAGTTGGTTAGTTTGTTGGTTGGTTAGTTGGTTAGTTGGTTGGTTGGTTGGTTGGTTGGTTGGTTGGTTGGTTGGTTGGTTGGTTGGTTGGTTGGTTGATTGGTTGGTTGGTTGGTTGATTGGTTAGTTGGTTATTTGGTTAGTTGGTTTGTTGGTTGGTTGGTTGGTTAGTTGGTTAGTTTGTTAGTTTGTTGGTTGGTTAGTTGGTTAGTTTGATAGTTTGATACTGGATTATTGGTTAGTTTGGTAGTTTGATAATTTGATAGTTGGTTAGTTTGATAGTTTGATACTTGGTTAGTTGGTTAGTTTGGTACTTGGTTAGTTGGTTAGTTTGGTAGTTTGATAGTTGGTTAGTGGGTTAGTTTGGTAGTTTGATAGTTTGATACTTGGTTAGTTTGGTAGTTTGATAGTTTGATACTTGGTTAGTTGGTTAGTTGGTTGGTTGGTTGGTTGGTTGGTTGGTTAGTTCGTTAGTTTGTTAGTTTGTTAGTTTGTTGGTTGGTTAGTTGGTTAGTTTAAAAGTTGGTTAGTTTTGTAGTTTGATAGTTTGATAGTTGGTTAGTTGGTTAGTTTGGTAGTTTGATAGTTTGATACTTGGTTGGTTGGTTAGTTTGATAGTTTGATAGTTGGTTAGTTCCATAGTTTAATACTTGGTTAGTTGGTTAGTTTGGTAGTTGGTTAGTTCGTTAGTTTGGTAGTTTGATACTTGGTTAGTTGGTTAGTTTGGTAGTTTGATACTTGGTTAGTTGGTTAGTTTGGTAGTTTGATAGTTTGATACTTGGTTAGTTTCATAGTTTAATACTTGGTTAGTTGGTTAGTTTGGTAGTTTGATAGTTGGTTAGTTGGTTAGTTTGGTAGTTTGATAGTTTAATACTTGGTTAGTTTGGTAGTTTGATACTTGGTTGGTTGGTAAGTTGGTTAGTTTGTTGGTTGGTTAGTTGGTTAGTTGGTTGGTTGGTTGGTTGGTTGGTTGGTTGGTTGGTTGGTTGGTTGGTTGGTTGGTTGGTTGATTGGTTGGTTGGTTGGTTGATTGGTTAGTTGGTTATTTGGTTAGTTGGTTTGTTGGTTGGTTGGTTGGTTAGTTGGTTAGTTTGTTAGTTTGTTGGTTGGTTAGTTGGTTAGTTTGATAGTTTGATACTGGATTATTGGTTAGTTTGGTAGTTTGATAATTTGATAGTTGGTTAGTTTGATAGTTTGATACTTGGTTAGTTGGTTAGTTTGGTACTTGGTTAGTTGGTTAGTTTGGTAGTTTGATAGTTGGTTAGTGGGTTAGTTTGGTAGTTTGATAGTTTGATACTTGGTTAGTTTGGTAGTTTGATAGTTTGATACTTAGTTAGTTGGTTAGTTTGGTAGTTTGTTGGTTGGTTGGTTGGTTGGTTGGTTGGTTGGTTGGTTGGTTGGTTGGTTGGTTGGTTGGTTGGTTGGTTGGTTGGTTGGATGGTTGGTTGGTTGGTTGGTTGGTTGGTTGGTTGGTTGGTTGGTTGGTTGGTTGGTTGGTTGGTTATTTGGTTAGTTGGTATGTTGGTTGGTTGGTTGGTTAGTTGGTAAGTTTGTTAGTTTGTTGGTTGGTTAGTTTGGTAGTTTGATAGTTGGTTAGTTAATTAGTTTGGTAGTTTGATAGTTTGATACTTGGTTAGTTTGTTAGTTGGTTGGTTGATTGGTTGGTTGGTTGGTTAGTTGGTTAGTTGGTTAATTTGTTGGTTGGTTAATTGGTTGGTTGGTTGGTTTGTTGGTTGGTTAGTAGGTTAGTTTGATAGTTTGATACTTGGTTAGTTGGTTAGTTTGATAGTTTGATACTTGGTTAATTGGTTAGTTTGGTAGTTTGATAGTTTGATAGTTGGTTAGTTTGATAGTTTGATACTTGGTTAGTTGGTTAGTTTGGTAGTTTGATAGTTGGTTAGTTGGTTAGTTTGGTAGTTTGATAGTTTGATACTTGGTTAGTTTGGTAGTTTGATAGTTTGATACTTGGTTAGTTTGATAGTTGGTTAGTTGATTGGTTAGTTGGTAGGTAAGTTAGTTAGTTTGTTGGTTGGTTGGTTGGTTGGTTGGTTGGTTAGTTGGTTTGTTGGTTGGTTAGTTGGTTTGTTAGTTTGGTAGTTTGATAGTTGGTTAGTGGGTTAGTTTGGTAGTTTGATAGTTTGATACTTGGTTAGTTTGGTAGTTTGATAGTTTGATACTTGGTTAGTTGGTTAGTTTGGTAGTTTGATACTTGGTTAGTTTGGTAGTTTGGTAGTTTGATAGTTTGATACTTGGTTAATTTCATAGTTTAATACTTGGTTAGTTGGTTAGTTTGGTAGTTTGATAGTTGGTTAGTTGGTTAGTTTGGTAGTTTGATAGTTTGATACTTGGTTAGTTGGTTAGTTTGGTAGTTTGATACTTGGTTGGTTGGTTAGTTGGTTAGTTTGTTGGTTGGTTGGTTATTTGGTTGGTTGGTTGGTTGGTTAGTTGGTTTATTGGTTGGTTGGTTGGTTGGTTGGTTGGTTGATTGGTTGGTTGGTTATTTGGTTAGTTTGTTAGTTGGTTAGTTTGTTGGTTGGTTGGTTGGTTGGTTGGTTGGTTGGTTGGTTGATTGGTTGGTTGGTTATTTGGTTGGTTGGTTTGTTGGTTGGTTGGTTGGTTGGTTAGTTGGTTAGTTGGTTAGTTTGATAGTTTGATACTTGGTTAATTGGTTAGTTTGGTAGTTTGATAGTTTGATAGTTTGATACTTGGTTAGTTGGTTAGTTTGGTAGTTTGATAGTTGGTTAGTTGGTTAGTTTGGTAGTTTGATAGTTTGATACTTGGTTAGTTGGTTAGTTTGGTAGTTTGATAGTTTGATAGTTGGTTAGTTGGTTAGTTTGGTAGTTTGATAATTTGATACTTGGTTAGTTGGTTAGTTTGGTAGTTTGATACTTGGTTAGTTGGTTAGTTTGGTAGTTTGATACTTTTTTAGTTGGTTAGTTTGGTAGTTTTATACTTGGTTAGTTGGTTAGTTTGGCAGTTTGATAGTTGGTTAGTTGGTTATTTTGGTAGTTTGATAGTGGGTTAGTTGGTTAGTTTGGTAGTTTGATAGTTTGATACTTGGTTAGTTGGTTAGTTTGGTAGTTTGATAGTTGGTTAGTTGGTTATTTTGGTAGTTTGATAGTTGGTTAATTGGTTAGTTGGTTAGTTTGGTAGTTTGATAGTTTGATACATGGTTAGTTGGTTAGTTTGGTAGTTTGATAGTTGGTTAATTGGTTAGTTTGGTAGTTTGATATTTGGTTAGTTGGTTAGTTTGGTAGTTTGATAGTTTGATACTTGGTTAGTTTGGTAGTTTGATAGTTTGATACTTGGTTAGTTTGTAAGTTGGTTGGTTGATTAGTTAGTTGGTTGGTTAGTTGGTTAGTTTTTTGGTTGTTTGGTTGGTTGGTTAGTTGGTTTGTTGGTTGGTTAGTTGGTTGGTTGGTTGGTTGATTGGTTGGTTAGTTATTTGGTTAGTTGGTTTGTTGGTTGGTTGGTTGGTTAGTTGGTTAGTTTGTTAGTTTGTTAGTTTGTTGGTTGGTTAGTTGGTTAGTTTGAAAGTTGGTTAGTTTTGTAGTTTGATAGTTGGTTAGTTTGGTAGTTTGATAGTTTGATACTTGGTTAGTTGGTTAGTTTGGTAGTTTGATAGTTTGATACTTGGATAGTTGGTTAGTTTGGTAGTTTGATAGTTTGATAGTTGGTTAGTTTGGTAGTTTGATAGTTTGATACTTGGTTAGTTTGATAGTTTGATACTTGGTTAGTTGGTTAGTTTGGTAGTTTGATAGTTGGTTAGTTGATTAGTTTGGTAGTTTGATAGTTGGTTAGTTGGTTACTTTGGTAGTTTGATAGTTTGATACTTGGTTAGTTGGTTAGTTTGGTAGTTTGATAGTTGGTTAGTTTCATAGTTTGATACTTGGTTAGTTGGTTTGTTTGGTAGTTTGATAGTTGGTTAGTTGGTTAGTTTGGTAGTTTGATAGTTTGTTAGTTGGTTAGTTTGTTAGTTGGTTGGTTGATTGGTTGGTTGTTTAGTTGGTTAGTTTGTTTGTTGGTTGGTTGGTTGGTTGAGTGGTTGGTTGGTTGAGTGGTTGGTTGGTTTGTTGATTGGTTGGTTGGTTAGTTGGTTAGTTTGTTAGTTGGTTGGTTGATTGGTTAGTTGGTTAGTTTGTTGGTTGGTTAGTTGGTTGGCTGGTTGGTTGATTGGTTGGTTATTTGGTTAGTTGGTTTGTTGGTTGGTTGGTTGGTTAGTTTGTTAGTTGGTTAGTTGGTTAGTTTGTTAGTTTGTTGGTTAGTTAGTTGGTTAGTTTGATAGTTTGTTAGTTTGGTAGTTTGATAGTTTGATAGTTGGTTAGTTGGTTAGTTTGGTAGTTTGATAGTTTGATACTTGGTTAGTTGGTTAGTTTGGTAGTGTGATACTTGGTTAGTTGGTTAGTTTGGTAGTTTGATAGTTTGATACTTGGTTGGTTGGTTAGTTGGTTAGTTTGTTGGTTGATTGGTTGGTTGGTTGGTTTGTTGGTTGGTTGGTTATTTGGTTAGTTTGTTGGTTGGTCGATTGGTTGGTTGGTTGGTTGGTTGGTTGGTTGGCTGGTTGATTGGTTATTTGGTTGGTTGGTTGGTTAGTTGGTTAGTTTGATACTTTGTTAATTGGTTAGTTTGATAGTTTGATAGTTGGTTAGTTTGATAGTTTGATACTTGGTTAGGTGGTTAGTTTGTTGGTTTGATACTTGGTTAGTTGGTTAGTTTGGTAGTTTGATAGTTGGTTAGTTTGTTAGTTTGATTGTTGGTTAGTTGGTTAGTTTGGTAGTTTGATAGTTTGATAGTTAGTTAGTTGGTTAGTTGGTTAGTTTGGTAGTTTGATAGTTGGTTAGTTGGTTATTTTGGTAGTTTGATAGTTGGTTAGTTGGTTAGTTTGGTAGTTTGATAGTTTGTTAGTTGGTTAGTTTGTTAGTTGGTTAGTTGATTGGTTGGTTAGTTAGTTGATTAGTTGGTTGGTTGGTTGGTTGGTTGGTTGGTTGGTTGATTGGTTATTTGGTTAGTTTGTTAGTTGGTTAGTTTGTTAGTTGGTTGGTTGGTTGGTTGGTTGGTTGTTTGGTTGGTTGGTTGGTTGGTTGGTTGATTGGTTGGTTGGTTTGTTGATTGGTTGGTTGGTTAGTTGGTTAGTTTGTTAGTTGGTTGGTTGATTGGTTAGTTGGTTAGTTTGTTGGTTGGTTAGTTGGTTGGTTGGTTGGTTGGTTGGTTGATTGGTTGGTTGGTTAGTTGGTTTGTTGGTTGGTTGGTTGGTTGGTTGGTTGGTTGGTTAGTTGGTTAGTTGGTTAGTTTGTTAGTTTGTTGGTTAGTTAGTTGGTTAGTTTGATAGTTTGTTAGTTTGGTAGTTTGATAGTTTGATAGTTGGTTAGTTGGTTAGTTTGGTAGTTTGATAGTTTGATACTTGGTTAGTTGGTTAGTTTGGTAGTTTGATAGTTGGTTAGTTGGTTAGTTTGGTAGTTTGATACTTGGTTAGTTGGTTAGTTTGGTAGTTTGATACTTGGTTAGTTGGTTAGTTTGGCAGTTTGATAGTTGGTAAGTTGGTTATTTTGGTAGTTTGATAGTGGGTTAGTTGGTTAGTTTGGTAGTTTGATAGTTTGATACTTGGTTAGTTGGTTAGTTTGGTAGTTTGATAGTTGGTTAGTTGGTTATTTTGGTAGTTTGATAGTTGGTTAGTTGGTTAGTTTGGTAGTTTGATAGTTTGTTAGTTGGTTAGTTTGTTAGTTGGTTAGTTGATTGGTTGGTTAGTTAGTTGGTTAGTTGGTTGGTTGGTTGGTTGGTTGGTTGGTTGGTTGATTGGTTGGTTATTTGGTTAGTTGGTTTGTTGGTTGGTTAGTTGGTTAGTTTGTTAAATTGTTGGTTGGTTAGTTGGTTAGTTTGATAGTTGGTTAGTTTGGTAGTTTGTTAGTTTGATAGTTGGTTAGTTGGTTAGTTTGGTAGTTTGATACTTTGATACTTGGTTAGTTGGTTTGTTTGGTAGTTTGATAGTTGGTTAGTTGGTTAGTTTGGTAGTTTGATAGTTTTTTAGTTGGTTAGTTTGTTAGTTGGTTGGTTGATTGGTTGGTTGGTTAGTTTGGTAGTTTGATAGTTTGTTAGTTGGTTAGTTTGTTAGTTGGTTAGTTGATTGGTTGGTTAGTTAGTTGATTAGTTGGTTGGTTGGTTGGTTGGTTGGTTGGTTGGTTGATTGGTTATTTGGTTAGTTTGTTAGTTGGTTAGTTTGTTAGTTGGTTGGTTGGTTGGTTGGTTGGTTGTTTGGTTGGTTGGTTGGTTGGTTGGTTGATTGGTTGGTTGGTTTGTTGATTGGTTGGTTGGTTAGTTGGTTAGTTTGTTAGTTGGTTGGTTGATTGGTTAGTTGGTTAGTTTGTTGGTTGGTTAGTTGGTTGGTTGGTTGGTTGGTTGGTTGATTGGTTGGTTGGTTAGTTGGTTTGTTGGTTGGTTGGTTGGTTGGTTGGTTGGTTGGTTAGTTGGTTAGTTGGTTAGTTTGTTAGTTTGTTGGTTAGTTAGTTGGTTAGTTTGATAGTTTGTTAGTTTGGTAGTTTGATAGTTTGATAGTTGGTTAGTTGGTTAGTTTGGTAGTTTGATAGTTTGATACTTGGTTAGTTGGTTAGTTTGGTAGTTTGATAGTTGGTTAGTTGGTTAGTTTGGTAGTTTGATACTTGGTTAGTTGGTTAGTTTGGTAGTTTGATACTTGGTTAGTTGGTTAGTTTGGCAGTTTGATAGTTGGTAAGTTGGTTATTTTGGTAGTTTGATAGTGGGTTAGTTGGTTAGTTTGGTAGTTTGATAGTTTGATACTTGGTTAGTTGGTTAGTTTGGTAGTTTGATAGTTGGTTAGTTGGTTATTTTGGTAGTTTGATAGTTGGTTAGTTGGTTAGTTTGGTAGTTTGATAGTTTGTTAGTTGGTTAGTTTGTTAGTTGGTTAGTTGATTGGTTGGTTAGTTAGTTGGTTAGTTGGTTGGTTGGTTGGTTGGTTGGTTGGTTGGTTGATTGGTTGGTTATTTGGTTAGTTGGTTTGTTGGTTGGTTAGTTGGTTAGTTTGTTAAATTGTTGGTTGGTTAGTTGGTTAGTTTGATAGTTGGTTAGTTTGGTAGTTTGTTAGTTTGATAGTTGGTTAGTTGGTTAGTTTGGTAGTTTGATACTTTGATACTTGGTTAGTTGGTTTGTTTGGTAGTTTGATAGTTGGTTAGTTGGTTAGTTTGGTAGTTTGATAGTTTTTTAGTTGGTTAGTTTGTTAGTTGGTTG
The DNA here is from genome assembly GCA_963691665.1 of Clepsis dumicolana. Taxonomy (NCBI): domain Eukaryota; kingdom Metazoa; phylum Arthropoda; class Insecta; order Lepidoptera; family Tortricidae; genus Clepsis; species Clepsis dumicolana. Next base: position 1,161,245 of record OY829506.1, read on the forward strand.
GTTGATTGGTTGGTTGGTTAGTTGGTTAGTTTGTTGGTTGGTT